>VCCN01004515.1:3001002-3016776 GCA_006491835.1 Architeuthis dux | reverse complement strand
AAAAAAAAAAAAAAATTTTTCAAACCCAAGTAATTTTATATTCTTCAAATTTAATGCAAAGTAAAAAGATTTTGGTGGTATATTTTCAATAAACTTTACATATCCATATACATATACATTACACACACACCTCGATTTGTCCAAGGCAATCTAAACTGTTATAGAGACTAATTATACATTATAAATTATTTTAATTAATAGACCCCAAAGCATCATCATGTTGGCTGAAGAGGACAGTAATTAGCACACAAATGTATATCTAAATAACTGATATATGAAAATAATTATTTATATTTCATGCAGAAAGCTGTATCTAAGAAAAATCCCTTTGTCAAATGAGGACATTAGCTGGTTAAACTGAAGAGAAAAGGAGCTAATGAAGGGATGTGGACAGCTGGTATAATTGGAGATGCTAATCACAAGCTAATCACCCAAACATGACCCAAATAACTAACCGTTAACCCATTAGCTACAGATAACTGAAATTCCAGTTCTATGGCTCAAATGCAAAGGACGGACATTCCCATCAATCACACAATGGACCGTTCCACTTTAAGTTACAGACAGAGAAACAAGAAAAAGTTGTCCGTAACTTTAAGTGAAAGGGTCCATGTTTACAGAGAAAACAAACTGTTCAGTTTGTTTTGCGCCATCTTATATAATCAAAGTTACCGCCACATTTAGAGCACATCAACCAAGCTGCTCCTGCAGCAGTAAATGGGTTAATAGTATTAATCAGAAAAACTTAAATCAAACATAATTGCAAACATGAATCTCATGAAAGACAATAATATTTCCTTGGTAAGTATTATTCTCAAAAGGTTTCCCCAGCAAAGTTAGAAGTTATAAATCCATAGCATAATAACAGGTTTTATATTAAAACAAAGATTTCATATGAATCAGTCTCAGTTTGAAGGCCAAATTTAAATGCAATCATTAGTTAGAAAAATCAATTTGGCATTAATAAACATTACACTAGTAATAAATAGGTATGTAATGAAATGCACACTGTGTTGGTGTGTTCGCGCATATGCGGCCAAAGGGCCATATCGGGTTACAGGGGCTAGGAAAGTAGGTCAAACGGCCAACAGTCAGGACAAAGGGAATATGACAGGTTTTTTAGGATGTCGATGCAAGAGGACATCGGCGAGAGTTTAGAGGCAGTTAGAATCTGACAGAGCAACAAGCGAAGAAGATTCCCTCTTCACTCTAACGGGTGAAGGAAGGGAGTAAGAAGCTTTGATTTTTTAATTACTACCATCACTGGTAGTGATTCAGCAAAGTGACCACTCATTTAGAATTATAACTAAAGCAGAATTCAATGCCTCAAAGTGATTGGTGAACCAGCCCGGAATCAAAGCTAATCGACGGGAATAAAGCAAACCCAGATTTTTTAAATGAAAATACTGAATTCTGTCGTCTTTCTCTCCCGCCACATGGGCGAGCCTTTTCTCTGAGTTTATTTCCCTCCACAGAATGTTCGTTCCCGTAATGGTACAAACCATTGACAAGACATCTCCCACATTAAATACAAAAATAAAAAAAATAAATATGAGAGTAAAAACATTGCAGTTCTCAGTTACTTTAAAAGCTATAGTTGGCGGTGCTAGGTGGTCAAGATAGTTGCTTATTTACCACAAGTGCCAGTGGTCAGTTTTCAAGCCCAGATAAAAGCTAGGAATTCAAATGCTGATTTCCAAGGCAGGAAAATGCTTCCTAATTGGAAAGTGGCCTAGTTCCAGACTGAGATATATTTAGTAAATATCTAAAACTAAAACAAAGAATAAGATGACTGAAATGCTGCAAGAGATACTGGCATTATAAAACAGCTACAATTAAATACAAAAATAAAAAATAAATATGAGAGTAAAAACATTTTCCTTGATCCTTCCAATATTCCAAACATTTTGTTAATGAAACTTACACTAACTACTTGAGAATAAATGTTTATGTCCCAAGTTTGTTTTGTTTGTTTTTTTCTTTCTTGTTATTTTTCAAGAAAATTTGTGAGAGTTAAAAAGCAAGTCCTCAATCCTTGGTTCAATACCTTGGTCAAGCAGTGGAATCCATATACCCTGGTTCAGTGGATTGCGGACAAATTAACAAAGGACAAACTAACTAGGAAGAATTAACTAATACGAAATATCCTCTGGCATGGACAGCAGAATGAGAACAATCTACCCTCATGGATTGAATAAAGGGTTCGGTTTGAAATTCCAAGAAGGTTACCAACTACGACAGACATTCATAAAAGAAGGACAGTATATAAACCTACAATCCAATTACTAATCTAATGAATAATATGTAAACATTGTTTCTTAGAACAAAATTTATGAGAAAAATAAATTAGTTCAGAAAAGAAACATCCACAAAAAACAAAAATATTTTTAAAATATATAAATAAATCTGTATATGCATAATCTGCGTCAGGGGCAACTGACATGGCTTTTTCTAACATAAGGAGATTTGCTCTCAGTTTTTAGAATACCTGAATCTAAAAGCACTCATGTAGATGTTAAAAATGGAAATCTTTGCCATGGGCTAGCTGATGGTTTCTTAGTCAAATGTCCAATTACACTGCAACAATGTCACAAAATCTGAACAGAAATCTGAACCTTTCCAAAGAGGCCCTCTACTTCAATATATCCATCTACTCAAAGTTCTTTTGACTGCACTTGTGACAAGTCTAATTATTTTGTTCAATTGCTTATCAAATCCGTATATAGAGATTAAGAGATTGAAAAATATATATATACTGACCTTCTTTAAGCAAAAAAAAAAAAAAAAGAAGAGGAAAAGGAGATTAGTACATAAACCGTTGTTTTCTTTTACATTGTATTGAGTTTGCAAAATACAGGCCAGCCATCAGATAACAGCATGGAAAATGGACTCGGATAGCCAAGTTCAAACTCCTTTTGGATATATTGTGTGAACAGACATGAGTGAATACATAAATATATGAAAAAAAAAAATTTGAAAAAAGAAAAAAGATTTAAATGAATAATTATCTTAAAAAGGAAAAATATTCCTGGATCTACCCACAAAATTTCATTGAGAACTTTTGGAGATTATCATGTGGACAAACAGAAAGATGACTGTTAATAAATATATCTCTCCAACTTCATTGATAGAGGTAAATCAGAACAAAGTATCATGGTTTCACGCAAGATATTGAATTTGCTGAAACAATCAAGTTTATAAACTAGCGAGAAAAAGTTTTGAAAATCTGGTGTTAAGAGAAAACTGGATTCTAATGATTAAGTGGTTTAGAAAAATACTGATGTTGCTAGTTTTAGGTACAACAACATCTATCTGCAAGGGAAGCAAAGTTATATGAAAGGAAAAATTACATCTGCTAGACACTCTGTTGAAACTATTAATAGTATCTATAAGATAAGTATCGTGAACTTTACAAATACTAAACTTACAAGTCTAGTATTTATCATGTAATGACATCAACCTAACCCCGAGATTAGAATATGAATGAACATGAAGTTTCTCAAATTGCAAGCCTACATTTTAACAACTGACACAAAACCACAAGTGTGAACTTTGTTGTATAAAGTTATTTCATATTTTCTGTGTAAAAAGATTTAGGTTTACAATATTTTAGTTTTTATATGCGTCCACACATCTCTTCTAAGACACTTTTTGGTCGGTCCCTAGTATTTTAAATATGAATTTTCTCAGCCGTATCACATTGGATTGATATTAAACTTGGTCCAGACCATTGGATGAACCATTCTCATCTTCCTTCACCTACTACCAAAATGTTTAAAAATGAAACTAATTACTATAGTTGCTAATTACTGGATATCGCTAAGAAGTCCTTTGCTAAAATGTTTGTCACTAATTGTAGGTTTCTAGTAATTGAAGCAACCACATTGACAGATATGGATGTAAGGATGGTGGATGCATCCTTGAAGTTATGGTTCTTGTTAAGATGGCTATTTTAAATGGCTAAAATTATGTAGATTTAATTTCTAGGTAACTAGGCAACTGTATTGTTAAGATACAATTAGGTATATGTAATTTCCTGATATGAAATATTATCTTTAAAATTAATTAAACCAAAAGCTTTATCATAACAGATCTTACTTTTTTTTTTCTTTGATTCTGAAATAACAGATCACTTTCATGATCATTTTTTCAAAAGTTGGATAGAATTTCAAAACAAAATTTTTTTTTGTTTTAAATTTTTAAATCAGAATACCAAATAAACTTTAGAGATAATAGAAAATGAAATAAAAAGGAATATAGGTATTAACAACACATTTTCAATATGCAACAGCATCTTCATTGTAAAAAAAAAAAAAAATTAATTTTGTTGTTTTTGTTTTTTATGACAAACAAAGGCATCTGACGTTTGCCACACCTCACGTGGCTGGTATGGATAAAATGTTTTTTTTAAGCAATTAAATGAGCAGATAATCTCCCGCAAAATACAGCTACTGACTGAATAAAAAGACAAGCTACTGAACAGTTAGAATATATATATATATATATATATATGGCCTTAACACAACCAGGTGACCTGTTGCTGACATATAAAACTGTACAAACTCCAGAGGGAGAAAATGCAGTCATGATGTGGATGACCTAACGTCAGTATCCAGCCAACATATGGATCCAGACGAGGGCCAATTATCCATAATCAGCAGGGAAAAGAAATTCTTAACCAGCCTGTTTCACCCATCAGGATGATAATTGCCCAACACAGAAAAAAAACCAAAAAAAAAAACCCATTTGACCAAGTTTAATGGATATAGGTCACAAACAGGAAAGTAAAGCACTGCCCTTACGCTGGCTATGGCTTCAGCCATCACTACTTGGGCTCCACATATATTACTACTTATTCGGCCTGATAGACTTAGAGGCTACAAGCACCCAAAGTGGCATCACTCACTTCACCATGCGCTATTTTACCAATAGCTACGAGTGAGAGTTGGATTCATGCCTTTCCAAAGGGCAATAGCGCAAAGTGAACACACACTATCACAGCTGGAGTTTGAACTCGGCTTGGGCACCAATCTGACTTAAAGGAGGCGGAAGTAATATATACAAATATGAATTAGACCAGTGGTCGCCAACCTGGGTGATTTAAGCTTTTAAGTGGGCGCTAAACCCATTACTGGGTCGCAGGTTCAGGTATTATGTCTGTCTTACTTCCGCCACACAGACGGAAGTCAATATTTTTTATTATGGCTAACAGTGCGTTATTACAAAAGATTGCCAACCAAAACAGTGGCTTTTATTTTCATTAATGTCTTAATATATGATAAATACATTTTATATTTACTTTTTGGAGCCTTTGTATGAGTTTTTGAAGCAGTTGCCCAGAAATTAAATCTACACAATTATATCCATTTTTGACAACTCTAGCCACTGTTAGCCATTTAAAATAGCTATTAAGTGGCTAACTAGATTTAAAATATTAGTGGGCAGTACGGAAATTTTACCCGACAAAAATTGCAAAAGTGGGCACTAGGCAGAAAAAGGTTGGAGACCATAGAATTAGACAAATGTTTAACTCGATATCCGAACATCAGGGCAGTGACCATTTATAATAGGATTCCTTCAGCTGCATCACAAATCTAACCCCGAAAACAGAAATTATACACATTGAACTTAGTCTCTTAAATCTCACAGGTCTTAAGATTATTTTGCGACATTTATTACAAAGAACCAATATTTTAATTCTTAAATTCATGACTCTTGAAACCGCTCCTAACACAGTGAAACTCTTCAATGAATAGGATTTTTTTAAATACCTAAAAGTGCAAGGGAAGTAACTTAGATCATAAGTTATCCCCTTTATTTAAGATTTGAATTTTTTTTATATGAATTTAAGAATTAAGGAAATAATGCTTACCAAAACATGGAATTTTATTTTCATGTACATTCAATATTTGTTATACAAAGCATTAGTCGTATTTAGGGTGTTACCTATAAAAAGTTGTTACACCTATTGTCAACCTAGTCACTCTTACTACATTCATTTTTTTAATATATACACTACTATTTACCTTCATCTTAATTTTTCAGTTACTTTTTATTGCAACTTTACTCAGGCTGTCAGTGTAAAGTTGTGATAAAAAGCAATTGAAAAATTAACGGTAAATAATGGTATATTTTTTTTTTTAAATTAATAATGATTTACATTACTTTATCTAATAAAGATAAATGATAAAATAATTGCTTTTATATACTAATAAACAATTCTGATTTTTTTCCGTGTTTTTGGCCAGAAACATCTCCAACTAATCTGCCAACCCTGTCACAACAGAAAGTCAAAGAGTTATTCAGAGCCTCATGAATGCTTTGTTGGGAATTGAACAGTTTTAAATGCATAACCATTTTGGACAATTTCTAAAATCCCATTTCATTAAATTTTCTTCAGAGGAAGGAACAATGAAAAATTTGCAAATTTCTACACTACATTCAAACATGCATTAAAACACAGGATTTGGAATACAGAGTATTTAGCTATTT
The DNA here is from genome assembly GCA_006491835.1 of Architeuthis dux. Classification (NCBI taxonomy): domain Eukaryota; kingdom Metazoa; phylum Mollusca; class Cephalopoda; order Oegopsida; family Architeuthidae; genus Architeuthis; species Architeuthis dux. Next base: position 3,010,284 of record VCCN01004515.1, on the reverse strand, counting down.
TAAATATCTTGAGAACCTGTTGCATGGTCTTGATGTATCTTGGCAACCAATCAGAGGGGAACTTTACTGCACATGCGTGAACAGTCTAGCCTACCTAGGGTAATGGCACTATAACATAGGGATACTCAGTCGGCAGTTAGAGGTCATTGACAGTTGTGTACTGTGTGACCGTCACATTTGCAATGACCGAGCCTGCCCATTATTCATGTCTCATGCAAGGTCTTTTGTGAAAACATTGCATCACCTAGGTCTGTCAGCCCCCCTACTGTCCAGATTTGCCTCCCTGTAACTTCTGGTTTTTTGCCATTGAAAGGGAGGAGATTTCAGACCATGGTCAAGATTAAGGAGAATGTGACTGATGGTGATCCCAAGAGGATTTTGCGGACTGTTTTGAAAAGTGAAACAGATGCAGGGATAAATGTGTAAGGTCTCAAGGAGAGTACATTGAAGGGAAATAAGGTGCCATTACCCTAGGTAGGATAGTTTCTTTTGTTAATATTAAAATGGCTGGATACTTTCCGGACTGAACTTACAAGTTTAAATAGAAAAAAAATCTGTAATATGAGCAGAGAACACCAAGATGCTTACAAGCCTATACAGATATATCTTGATTAGTGCGGTTAATTGGTTCCAAAATTTTCAGTATTGTACTGTTCAAGGTCTTAATATAATTCACTACATTGTTTTTTTCAGCTTATGCTTAGTTACATTAATTTGTACAGCAATACCTTAACCGTACATCAAAACCGCACTAATCAAAACATTGCTGCACTTCGAAAATAAAAACTGCCATATCATAATCAAAATGGCTTTGGAAAAAAAAAAAAAAAAAGATTCAAAATGTCAACATGAAAAATAAAATTCTAAAGACCAAACATTCAAATATTCCAAAATCCTTATACACAAAATACCAGGTAATAATGTCTAGCCATAAAAAGGCAGATTTAACTCTTAAATTCATATTAAAAAAAAAATTCAATTAATTTGACTCAAGGGTAATAACTTCTGATAGAAGTTATTTCCCTGGCTTGTTTAGGTAAAATTTTATTTTTCATTCATTCACGTTTCATTTGTTTTTATTCTATTCATTGAAAAGTTCCGCTGTGTTTAGGAGCAGTATGAAGCAGTTCATGAATTTAAGAGTTAAGACCACAAAATAAACATGAAACTAAAGTAAAACAAACATTCTATTCAATGTACACAAGCACCGAATAAAATGAATTGTACTTTGAGGATTTCATGGAACCAGAGTAATTATACAATCTCAACTTGATTTAAAACCTGACAAGAAAATGACAACTAATTGAGTTCTTAATTAGGAATTAACTTAATGAAGTAGTAAATTTGAATATAAGCTTTTCAGCAACAGGACAAAAGAGGTTGGAGAGCCGTAAAGAAAAGCTGGGTTTATATGTACTCAAAAGATTTGGGTACTTTTGTAACTAAGTAAGAAAACAGTAAATCTATCGAATACAATTTCAGATCAAACTTTCAAGTTAACTGCCACTACTTTTCATGAAATGTTGAGGTAGAACAAAAAGAAGGTAACGATCTACATCCGTTAACCAACTCAAAAGATTTTTTGGGTGCTTTTAATCCGTTAGACCCTAACGACCTTCCTAGAAGTTGTTAGTTTTTAGAAAAAATGTTTTTAAGGTTTTACAAGGGGGGTTCTATTTACAATGTAATTTTCTACCCGTTGTATGGAAGTGAGGCTTCGAAGCATGTTCTTACTTCCCTTGGAGTTTGTTAACTGGGTTTTATTTTAATGATGGTTTTTCTGTGCTTTTTTGGTAGGGGGGCACAGGGCTGCCCAAGGGTGCGTGTGTGTCCACCCGGGAGGGGAGGGGAGGGGAGGGAAGTAATCGAATACTTCAAAACCTCACTTCCATAAAACGGACTGAAAGTAATGATCCAGTTTACCATTACATTTACATTGCAAAACTTTAAAAAACATTTTTTTCTAATAACTAATAACGTCTAGGAAGATTGTTAGGGTCTAACGGATTAAAAGCACAAAAAATTACTTTTTTTTTTTTTTTTTTTTTTTTTTACTTGGTTAACAGATCTTTACCAAAAAGAACAAATAAATATTGGCAATACTCCTTATTGGAATGAGAACAAATAATATAGTTTCTAAAACTAGACAGATAAACTAGGTTTTAATTATAACCATTCAATTTTAAAGAATTGGTCAAGGTATTTGCCTCATACATTTCAATAGAATTTCGTAGTAGTAGTAGTAATGAGGTTAATTATTTAAAAGTGAATTCTGAATAAACATGAACTAGAAGCAAGACAGCAGTATTAGGTTCTTAAAAGCTGACATAATGCCAGTTTATAATAAATATATAATGAGAGATTTTTAGATATCAGAAACGGAAACATTTTCACAGTCTATCAAGTATTTATACTTTGGCAAAAATGAAAGTATGTAGACTGAAAGTCCTTATTTGAAATAATTTAAATCCGTTGTTATTCATTTTCTTATCATTAACTTGGATTATCAAATTATAATGGGTTCTTTAGAACAGTTTATGTAGCTGTTACAGTAATATTGTGAAACTGGTGATTTGTGAGAAACTAAGCTAAACGTATATTCTGCTTCAGTATTTACAGTGTATATACAGCTTAGTTTGACACAAGGCCACAGTCAGTGTTGCCAACTAAAAAAATATTTTCGTGCTAGTTTGACTGCCAAAAAGATGCTAAAATAGCATTAATTTTTTTAAATTGCCAAAAAGATGCTAAAAAACGGTCAAAATAGCAACAAAAAAGGGGGGGTGAGAAGAAAATGGTAAAAAATGTTTTAGGGGAAAAGGTGCTAATTTAGCGCTTTTTGCAATGCCAAAACAAGAAACGCGCTAAATTGGCAACACTGGCCACAGTAGAGGCACCCAGTGAGGATCAAACTCTTTACAGTTCGAATGGTCAGCATCACAAGCTTGTTAACCATTACTACACTGATTGTGAAACTATGGAAGTTATGAAATTACTGAAATGTTCAGGATTTCACAAAATTCCAAGGGAATTCACAAAATGAGAGGTTTGATCAAAACGAAGTGAAAATCTTGAGCTTTTTTTCCTGATAAAGATTTAGCCTTTTTTTCTTTGAGTAAGAGTGTCAAATTGTATTTGCTTTTAATAAAGTTTAACCGGGAATAATCTCTATTCATAAAAGGGAAGTTTAAGAATGCCAAAATACGAAATAAACAAAAGAATAGGATATACATTCAAAAACAATACACTAATCTTCTCAGCCTTGAGGAAAATGCACACAAATGCAAATCTGTTAAATCAAAGCTGACAAGAACGTGGGCATTGTCAGGAGTGTGTACACACGCTCAAACATCAAATAAATAAAAAATCTGAAGTACCTTAAAAATATCCTAATTACCTCTGCCAATGTGTACGCATTGGCAGAGGTATGCGCTCACTGAGTGCTTTCTAGTTAAAGAAAGGAGGCCACAATTCATATTTTCAGGACCCTGTGCTAAACTCCCTTGGCTACTATTGCTTCAGCACCTTGGCATTACGAGCTATAACCAATATTAGGCCCAAGTACTAACCTTACTCTCAGAGACAAAACCTTTTATCTTAGAACCAATAGTTGAGCCTGGTATAGTTGCTGTTGCAACATAACCTTGATATGTGTGTCAAGAAGAAAAAGAAAAAGAAAAAAAAGAAGAGGATCCCATCCACTTGGCTGACAACTATAAGAGATCTGCCAATCAACGAGGCCCAGTGGAAACAGTGCATCAGAAACATGCTGACTAATGGCCAAGCTGATGACAACGACTGCTAAACTTGACATTTGTGTCCACATTGGTGGACTCGTATCATTTTCTACCTATAATTATAAAGCATGAAAGATGAAAAGCAAAGACTCAGTTGTTTTAATCACCTGATGGCTGGAAAACACACATTGATATGTCATGAAATAAGAAAAAGAAAAAAAAATTACAAATGTTAACTGATATTTCTAACTTCTAATGCTAAACAATTAAAATGAGACTACCTTGATGGATAAGGCAACCTTCAGAGATGATCTCAAATTTAGTCTGAATTTCATGGTTTTAGCTCAGTGTTTAATTACTGTTTTTGTATCTAGGCAATGTTTTTTGGATCCTTCAAGTGTTGCCTTTTCTGCCGAAATATACAGTAATTTCAAACTTTTATTTTAAAAAGGCAGAAAAATATTTCCATTCCTTGTATTACTAACGCAGATGCACCAATATGGTGCAATTACAACTTCTATTTAGTTCTTTATGTATTATTTGGTCATTCGGTCAATGTAAAAATGATTCAGGAATAGATTCAATCCAATATTCTGCAATCATGAGGATTACCTTTTGACCGACTTTGTTAGGGCCAATCAATATTGCAGCATGAAATATAGATTTTTATAAGAGGATGGCACCTGAATGAACTACATACACAACAAAGGCATTGCCTGATCAACACACAGCTTATCAACATAGACGTTTCTAGGAATTGCTTTTTGTAAAAAGAGTGAAATAAATAGACAAATCTAAACAACCACGGCACTGTCGGCTGGGGTCTAGAATGTGCTGACTGCATCCCCTGCAGAGGGGTATTTTGGGGAATTTTAAACTGATTTCAGCATTAAATGACCCATCAATGGTTGATATGCCGCTAAACAAATCAATCAATCTAAACAACCAATAGAGTAGAGGAAAGATGCTAAACATTGATCCTAGAACTCATTTTGACAACCGCAAAAAACTATGAAACATCTATAAAATACTGTATATTTCGGCAGATAAGACGACTCTTGAAACATCCCAAAAACACCCCCAATAATGGGATCATCCTATAGGCCAGATACAAAAACAGTGACAAAACTTTGAGCTAAAACTTTGAGCTAAAACTTTTGAAATTCAAAGATTGAAATTGGGGTCTTGTCTTATCTGAAGGTCACCTTATCTGCCGAAATATACAGTAACTATTTGAATTGCCCTTGCTACTGTTTTATAATTAATGAGTTTAATTTTTTTGTTCTGTTTATAGATATTCACTGAAAGATTGCTACAATGATGAACAAGGGACAAAAATAATGTTTTTAATTCCTTTTCCAAGGTATTTGAACAAATAAGAAATATCTAAGCAAAAAAGCAGGCTGAATTAAATTTTTTTTTTTGTATGTCTCAGTAGTCTATTCTAACTTCAATACAGAAATACAGCAAAGGAGGCTACCTTTTAAGTGCAAACCTGCGGAGAAGATGGCAAAAATCATAGAGAGAAATAAGTAACAGACAATTTACAAAAGGAACAAAGTTATCCAGGCATGAAGCATTTCCAAGGACCCTCAGTGGGTTCCTCACAAGTGTAGGAACAAAACCCCATTATCAGCAAGATCCTACTTTTATACAAAGCCCATTTATAGACAGAAGCTGAGGTAACATCACCTTCTGTAGCAAGCATTCATCTGTTGATAAAAAGTCACACGTGCTCAGCAGGTGAAGAGCAAAAACAGGAAAATAGTAGAAACAGAATTTCGCACAAGTTGAAAGTTATCAAGTATAAGGAATATTCATTCTTCTTAGCACATTTTACATTTATTTACTGTCGTAAAAATTTAGAAAATCTTTTCTTTGCTGTTTTTTTCATAGTAATATAAATTCTGATACCTGGTTAGCATGAATGAGAAAATAAACAGAGCTAGCACTGACAAATAGTCTATATAATCTGCTCCATTAGAGTAGATTGTAACTAGAAAACTCAAAGCTCTGCCAACACCATATACTAAAAACTGAATGATGATCAGTTCATATATAGCTGTGCTGCAGAAGTTTACTGTGTAAGTTTTGACTTTCCAATTTTGAATGACTGTCTTAATATATGAAAAAAAATATCTCTAAATCCCCCCACCAAAAAAAAAAAAAAAAAAAAAAAAAAAAAAAAAAAAGAAGAAATTCCTGGATTTGCCCAAAAAGTCAATTCTTCCCTTAGCCTATGCTTTCACAAAATATCATTGAAATTCATTGAGAACTTTTAGATATATTGTGTGGACAAACAGACACAAGTGAATACATATACCTCTTCCAACTTCATTGTCAGAGGTAAATGAACACAATCTCAACTGGAGTATTCAACATAATCTTGTAATATTTTCATCTATATGAAAGTGAAAGGAAAGTGAAAGGAAACAGACTGTCAAATCTGCATTGTCCCTTCTGACCCTTAATAAGAAAGCAAAAGGCTATCATTGAAATTTATACGGCTCATCCCAGTGTATTAATGACGTTGCACAAAAAAAAACATCTGGCTAACTTGAAGGTCACAAAATGAGTTTTTATAAAGCTTTACAATAACTAACAAACAATACAAGTAGTCACATTGATACATTTTAAAACACTTTTGCAAATAAAGGCCAATACATGTTTTTTGAGCACAAAAGTTGAGCTAATAGTAATAAGTATATAGTTTTGCAACCAAGTTAATTTCATCGGGCCAAATACTTAAAGATTTTTTAAAATTATCTTAAGACAAAATTAAGACATAAACAACAGGTCTGGTTAGTGAATCAACAGAAACTCTCACATGACCAACATCTTTTGGCAGCATGCAGTGTTGGGGTGATCAATTAAAAATTGGAAAAAGAGGTGACCTACGAATAAGTTATTTCTACCGCTCTTTGTTGGGCAGTGATCACTAAAAAAAGAGTCTAGATTTTTTTTTTAAAAACAACCACCGTGAATGCATGGCACAAATTGGGGATCAATTTAGCATAAACTTACATTGCAAATTGAATCCACCACCAAAACCCGGGGAGGTAAAAGAAATGTTTTTTTTTGTAGACATAAGGAGTAAATGTTTAAATGTTCAGCCCTTTAGCTCCATTGGTGCAGCCTGTACACGTGATACATACATACATAGCCAACCAGACCAACTTGAAAACTGAAGAAACCTATTTTAACAGTTTTGGTAACAGTTTTAGTTAACGGATTCTAATAGTCACCATTATAAAAAGAGAACATTATTCACATGAAGTAAACCAGACAAATTGCACAAAAAACGAATATCAGGTTAAATTCATAAATACACAAATTAAACATTGTGCAACTTGCAAGTCTCCTCACATGGTCATGTTATCAAACAAAATGCTAAATTTACACCCTGTTAATATGAGTGTTAACAACCAAGTAAACATAAGCTTGTATGCTAACGTTTTAACTACAAATCTCCTCAAGTACTTAACTATCATTAATCTGATATTTTCATATCTGCTTAAATCAAGTGCTGGCATTAGTCTAACAAATAGAGTTTTGTTTAAAAGATTAATATCACTAATTGTACACACTGCATATGAACTGTGACCCTATGTGAAAACTAGAAATGTTATTCTTTATAGTGCCATTTCAATTTTATGTGGGTTTTTTTTTTTAATAGATTCAAAACATGCCTGGATCGAAATAAATTGAGTTCTTTGATTACTAATTGGCATCATTGGTTAAGCACACATGATTTTCTAGCATGTGTTATTCATTGATTTGAGACAAAATATTAAAAAAATATATATTTATTTTAAATGGATAATTCCCATATTACAAGTTTTTTTTTAAACTGACATTTATTTAGCCCACCGGACACACATTGATACATGATATGGCCCGCAGGAGAAAAAAAGTTGCTATACCCTGTAATAAGCAAACGGTCAGTCTGGTTATGAGAGTGAGAGAGATAAAGAATTGTTATCTAATGTGGAAAATATTAGAACCCATGTCAAAAGTTTTATTTTAATGAAAACTAACAAAGTCAAGTAAGTATTACGAATCATTTGATCCAGTTGAAAAGGTTATGTGAACAAAGAAATGTCTGTAAAAAAGGAAAGATAAAAACTACTCTTTACAGAGTGAATATAACTAGATTCAGGTGGAAATAGAACCTACCCTATGCACACACACACACACACACACACACAGTAGATTCACGTTGGAAGAAAGCCTTTGAAAGCAACCAAAACTCCTGGCCTGTAAGACAACACCTGCCTGAAAGCTGATAGCAGAATGCAAGTTCAAAGACAGATAAATATTCACTATTTACTTACTTAGCTAGAAAGGAATTCATCAGTATTAAGGTCCAAATGTGACCCATGCTAGGACTAGTGGGCTTGTAAGAGAAATATAAATAAACCTTTATTTGCCCCTACTATTTATTAAAATTTAATATATAAATAAGGGGGGGAGGGGTCTAATTTAGGAATATACAGGTTAATGGGCATTAAGATTTATAGTTTATCAACAAATTACAGTTATACCTTGATTAGTCTGTTGGTTAATTCAATCAAAAATGTTCCATTCTGTTAGTGTTCAAAAACTGCACTGTTCTAAGTCTTATTATAATTTAATGGTTTTTTTCCAGGTTATAATACATAGTTACATTTATTTGTACACCAATACCTTAAAAATAAAAACTTGTGATGTACTCGAATATAAATCCGGCCGGATATCCGGCACCGGATTCACATTCCTGTACATCACTAACAGTCATTATAGGCATGAAAAAAATTATTGAATATTTGAATGACTATACAAGCATATAATTACTGCATTTCTGGATAATTAGATTTCAATTTAATACATGAAATAGATACACAGTTGCAAAATAAATGCTCACTTTAAATTAATGACTGAATATGATTTTCTAGTGCAGTGATAATTATAAGGAAGTTTTATTATGCTATGCGTAGTTTCCTATTTTATATCTAAAAATATACAATGAACATAACTGTCTCTTATGAGCAAAATATATATTAGAATTATACAGCAACGATTGTATTATGAACATGACTATCCTTTTGAAACGCCTCACTGGAGAATGACAATCCTGTCTGTCTATACAGGTTATCAATAACGAAAACATTACGTTTGGTCTTTATTCATGGTTACCAAGAGTGAGAAATATGAACAGAGTATAAATATTGAATGTCTAATTTGGTTAATGAAACTAAGGTTTAGTGCAGGGATTCTCAAACTGGGGATCATGACCCCCCCTGGGGATTGCGTAAGGATTAATTGGGATTACAGAAACGTCCAAGGGAAAAAAAATGTCCATGAGGATGAAATGTCAAACCTCAGTTTAATTCTTGGCTGCTAAAGTCGATAAACTGCTACTTGTAACCATAGCAACTATAGCTCTATGACGTCAAGATTTCCAAAAAGATTCAGTAAATAAGTGTGTTTACCTGCTTCAAGATATTAGAAATCGTCAATCAAAGCATAGGTTTCTTCAGTTTTTAAGCTGGTCTGGCTCACACGT
>VCCN01004515.1:2989187-3000734 GCA_006491835.1 Architeuthis dux | reverse complement strand
GCTGCCAAAAGACGTTGGTCACGTGATGGTTTCTATTGAGTACCATTATTTTTACTTTTTATTTATGCAAAATCAAAAAGATCTCATCTATGGATGAGTGGTTAAAAGAATCAAACTGCAGATAATGCTGATACTTTACATCCTGCACGACTGCGATCATCCAGCAGCAAGACTGATTTGCAAATAGATAAACCTGCAGAAATTACACATTAGCATACAAACCTGCATTCCAAGGGAAATTATGAATCACTGTCACCCATATATGCTGTGTTGGGTGATCAATTAAAAAGTTGGGCTGTGATCACTAAAAAATGTCTGAATTTTCCAAAAAAACAAGCGGGCACAAACTAGTGACCAATTTAGCATAAGCTTACATTGAAAACTGAAGCACCCAACAAAAAAAAAAAAAACAAAAAAAACAAAAAAAAACAAAAAAAAAAAATTTTTCCCTACTCATTGATGGGAGTGTGTAAAATTTCAAGTTTCTACCATGAACGGTTAGGGCTGGGCGAAGTCTGGATACATAGATAGATATGTATAAATGTGTGAACACATGAATAACCTAAACCCTTGGTAGCAGTGATTAAAAAGAGGAAAGGCAATGAAACATTTTTGCAATCTGGATTTACTTTCATTAGAAAAAATAATGAACACCGACCAGTCTGCTTATTTTGTAACAAATGTTTGTTGAATAAAAGCATGAAACCAGCAAAATTAATACATTTTGATACAAGACATGCATCCTATGCCAGTAAGCTTGTAGAGTTTTTTTTTTTTGAAAGGCTATTGAAATGAGCAGATGAACAAAAGCAATCTCTTGAAAGGCTTGAAACTGGTTCAGGAAAAGTACTTGAGAGCATCTTACAAAGCATCTTATTTGAAAAAGCTAACAAAACATACACCATTGGCAAAGAACTTGTGTTACCAGTGGCAGTTAGAATGGATGAAATTATTTACAGGAAAAAAAAATATGCAGACGAAATTAAGAAAAATTCTGCCAAACGAATTTCTGAAATTAGCAATGTTCAGTTTGGAAGAATTGAAGAAAGATCGAAATTTGCAATTTGGCTAGATGAATCGATTGACATAACAAAACATGGCACAACTATTGGCATACGCCGGGTATTGCTATGATAACAGTATCCAAAGATTTATTGTTCTGTCAGTTATTAAATGGATATACAATGGGAAGAGACATTCTTTTTTAAAAAGTGGATGAATTTTTCAAGAAAATGTGGATTAGAATGGAATAACTGTTGGGGTATGTACCAACGGTGCAGCAGCAATGTTAGGAAGAGTTGTTGGATTTCAAGTTAAATCTGCAATGGAGCCACTACTTTCATTCCAGTCCTGTTCAAAGGAGTGACATAATAAATAGTTGGGGTTAGGGTTATTTACCTCTAAGTGAAGAAGTTGGAGAGCTCCAACTGAGAGTACGAGCACAATTGAAAGCCGTCGACTTATTTATAGTTTCGGATAGGCACTGTATGCTTCAGAAGCAATGAGTTGATCATTGTTTCATTTTATGTTTCAGAAGTACTTCCAAAGCAGTAACATTGATTCAGAAGCATTTTACATTGTCGCTTCATTATGGTAATATTCGTGTCACTCCCTTGTTATTAATCCCAAGGCAGTGAAAGTTATCAACTTCATTAAAAGTTGTGCACTTAATAGTCACCTCTTTGCGAATTTAGGAGACGAAATGGGATCCAATTTCAGCTGACTTTTATTGCATACAGAAGTAAAATGGCTGTCAGGGGGATAAGTCTTTAGACGGTATACTAGATATTAAAAATTAAGTTGTATTATTTATGTCTGAAAATAACTCAAATTTAGCTGGATGTTATCACAATGAAAATTGGCAGTGCAAATTATGCTATTTGTAAGGTGTTTGAGAAACTCAAACTTAATACATCTCTGCAAGGGGAGAACATAAATATTCTTTACACTTCAAGCATTTATGAATAAACTAAACATATGGAAACAAAGTGGAGAATGAAAACTTTTCAAATGAGTCATATACAGGATTTTATTGTTGAAAATAAGTTGAGGTTTGATTTGATCATTTGGTATGCTTTGAGAACCATTTCCGCAGATATTTCCTACCGAAATTAGACGATAATCAAATAGATTGGACCCAAAAAAACATTCAACATTGAAATGGAACAAGTGAAACATCTCTCATTGAGAGTTCTTGAAGAATAAGCAGAACTTGATTCAACTCGAAAACTTGGATTTTTAAGGGAAAAAAACTGGATTGCATTTTGGCTGGGTGTTAAAGCTGAATTCCCAATACTGTGAGAGTTAACCCTGGCAGCTCTTGTCATTTTACCACCTATTTGAGAGAATCAGCATTTTCAAAATTGATGGACATTAAAACAAAATACTGCTCAAGTCTTAAGAACATTAAAATTAGACCAGTACTAACAAATAATAAGCCATAATTTGAGCTATTGTGTCAAAATAAACATTCACATCCATCCCACTAAATTAAAGATAATTTCACATCTTTTGTAGTCTTTCATAGTTTTCTTTGGTCTTTGTTTCAAACATTTAGTTAATGTTAGGTTTTAACGAAGGATTAATTACACTGTGCAACTTTCTTTTTTTTTTTTACTTTGTACTTTTATTTCCTGATTGCTTATAAAAGTATAGAAAATGGTTATTATTCCCTTCAAACTTTGCTTTTGTGATCAGAACATTGATATTTTGTAATTTACCTACTTTGCCTCAGGCAGCTTATGGAAGGTACTTGAAGGCTGCAAACTCCTTATCTAGAGCTGTGACAAATTGTTTCATAGGGCTTAATTTTATATACAGTGGCGGCATAAACACATTGCAGGGGTCAACACAGTGACTCCCACGTGACGTTCATTCCCACATAGAATTCAGGCGTCTGGTTAGTCCCGCCTTTGGTAGTGCACCAAGGTGTCCCAAAGATAAAGATAGCAGGGAAACTCGATAAAACAACATTGTAGACTAATCAGGAATGCCACCGTTTTGAAGTCTCTGATGACCTCCCAGCCATACTCATCATACTTCAAGGTGTTTAGCAAGGTCTTCACATTGTTCCATTACAGGTGAAATGAAGTGCCCAGAATTCATTTTGATCCCCAATAGGCATGCCAAAATATGCCTTGCACATCTTAGCAGATGCTGCCACAGAGTACTGTCAGAGGTAAAGATCAAAGCTGGTGACTTCGTCGGACCACAAATAAAGAAGATCCTGGAGTGCAAAAAATTCCCCAAGAAGCTCACTAGCAAGGAGAAAGCAGCTTGGTGCAGCTTTGTCACAGTGGTTCGAAGCTCTCAGGGAAATCACAAGACTGAAAACTATGTGGAAGAACTAAGGTAAAATTGGCTACTCCTTCAAAGTCCACATCCTTGACACTCATCTTGATAAATTCAAGGAGAACATTGGAGCGTATTTGGGGCATTAAGGCGAGTTCTTCCACCAGGATATACTGGACTTTGAACGCCACTACCAAGGAACATATAACGAGAACATGATGGACAATTATATTTTGGGGTCTGGTTTGCGAAAGTGAATTACAGTAAAATCGTAAAACTACACTTTTAAATCTTTTGTGATCCCCTTTGTTTAAGATTAGTGTAAATAAATGTTAATTTAGATTCATATGTTGCTGTTTTTCTAAAAAAATATGATTTTCTCATAGTCAACCCAACCAATTCTTAAAATATGTAAACTTTTGAAATGATGATTATTAATCACTGCTACACACAACACTGGTTTATTGCTGGGTTTAGGTTATTCATGTGTTCTCACATTTATATCTATCTATGTATCTGGATTTCGCCCAGCCCTAAACTTTCATAGTAGATACTTGAAATTTCGCGTGCGGTGAGTAGGGAAAATGTTTTTTTGAAAATTCCCCCTCCATAATAGGTTTTTAGAGGGAGGGTTCAATATGTAATGCAAGTTTATACTAAATTGGTCACTAGTTTGTGCCCACTTTTATTTTTGAAAATTCAGACCTTTTTAGTGATCACAGCACAATTTTTTTTAATTGATCACCATATATGGGTGGCAGTGATTCATAATTTTCCTTGGAATGCTAGTTTCGCTCACTTTTGGCATTACTTCGAGTTAACAGAACTGTACAGATTTTAATTTTGGGATACCTGTCTTCATATCTCAACCTGTAAAGCTTATTAATTATGAAAATAACTGAAGCATTACATGGCTTTGACAGTGAAGATTTATTATAACAAAAAGAGCTAAAAAGTCAGCACAATGTAGGGAACCCCCAATTGCAGTTTCACACACAATGTTAAAATGGTACAAATAAAAATAAGAGAATTCATGTAAGAAAAACAGAAGCAAATACATAAATTATATTGTTATTGCTTTGAATAAATTAAATTGTTAAATTGTTTTTTTGCACTGTTTTTAATATCGAGTGTGTGAAACTTGCTAAACGTGTTAATTAGCTTATCACAAGTTGGTCTTAAATAAAAAAAATCATTGTAAAAACTTGTGGAATTTTATAGGAAGTTATTGTAATCTCAAATGTATTTCCTATGAGAAAAAAATTCAATCTAAACTGAACATTCAGCAATGATTCATTTTTATCTGTTGCAGGCAGAAAATAAATTCCATTTTTAAAAAAAAATAAAATAACTATTAGACAAAATGAGTAATTGGGGGCACAATTTTGATCTGCACGCCAGAGTCATTGCTGGATTTGTTAAAACTCAATTTTGTGTCTGCATACATTTGACTAACATTTTCTATACTTATAAGTTTTACACTTAACTAAAAACTTACCAACTAACCATAGAACAGATACATTTATAACAAATTCCATATGATTTCTAAAGAAACAGTTTAGATTGTTGTCAACTATTCATTTTTTGTGACAACCATGACTAAAAATTGATATGTGATGATATAAAGTGAGACAGGTCTGGTTAGTCACTCAATAGAAAGTCACATGACAAACATCTTTTGGCAGCATGTCGTGTTGGGGATGATCAATAAAAACATTTTTTTAAAAAGGGATGAGCAATGAATAAGTTACTTCTCTCACCTTTTGGGTAGGTGATCACTAAAAAGTCTGAATTTTCAAAAAACACACGAATGCTACCGGACATGAATTTAGGATAAAATTACATTGCAAACTGACCCCCAAAAAGACTTATTTTGGGGGAATTTATTTTTTTTAAAAACAAGTTTTTTTCTAGACAAAATAAATGTTTAATTTTTCAGCCCTCTAGCTCCATTGGAGTGGCCTATAAACGTGACACATACATATAGCATGTTTCTTCAGTTTTTAAGTGGTTCTGCTTGGCTGACAGTAAAATAAAAGTAAGCTAAAAATAGCCATAGCATATTGCATGAAAAACTATGAGACACGACACATTTTACAAGTGACTCAGTTCAGTTATTACAGATGGAATGATACAAGAAGAGACTGTTTTATCCTCAGTGGAATTTATTCATCAATTGCCAATCCAATACTGTGTTCTTCTAATGCCCCCTCCAAAAAAAAAATACCCACGATGATACTACAATTAATAAGGAGCAATATAAAAATACGCAGTTTCATTCACACTTTTCTCTCGGCTGCCCACGTTTATTCATTGATGAAGTATTTTTACAGTTTGTAATTTCCTCCTCCCCCTCTTCTCCTTCGCTAGTGACATGTTTGTCATGTGTGACTAGATTTTCTGTGGCCTGATTCATCTCTCCATCTGCCACAAGAAAAATTGGCCTCTTTCAAAGCTCAACAACCAATGGTTTTTATGAGTCATGATGATGATGATGATAGCTCGCCTTATCAATTCTCGCCATCATCTCTCACATTGCCACCTACAAGGAGGAACACATGCTGTGGGAACAACCTTCACTAATCTAATTTTTTTATAAAAAAAGATTGGTTTTGATTAAGACGAATATTCGATGAAAACTGCATACTTCGATGCCTTTACTTATCTGAAAATGGCGGAAAGTACGTGCCCAGTTTAGCATTACAGTTACACTGTAAATAGAATCCCCCTCGTAAAACTTTTATAAAATTTTAACTGACAAATTTACAAAGGTATTTATGGATTGAAAGCACAAAAAAAAAAATACTAGATAATTTTTTTTATCGTATATTCAACTTTCTGCATCAAAGTCTTCAGTTAAAAACGGAATTAACAGAATCAAATATCAGCAATTTAAGAATCAAGAGAAATTTTTAAAAAGATCTGTCCAAAGATGCTTTTTTAAATTTGTTCTATTCCCTTACTATTGCTCACAGTTACTTCAACTTTCATCAAGTATTGTATACTTGATGAAAGTAGAAGTAACTGTGAAAAATTAATTTATTTTACTATTTCAATAAAATCTATGGTAAAGATACGTTTGAGCGAAGGTACGTTAAAAAATCATGAAAAAATATTTTTCCTATATATCATGAACTGCATTGCCTAAATCTGACTTTCGTTTCTTCTGGAAATGTTTTGTTTTTGTGAAAAAGTAACTTTTATAGGGGAAGCGAGTGAATTGGCTCTAAAGTGGGTGATCGATTTACAATCAACGTATAATGTAAAACTGAACCCTGTTTTTGTGTGTGTCTTTGCGACACCCGATGTTCAATTTACAATGTAATTATTATATAGGAAAAATTATTTTTTCATACGTACGTTCGCTCAAAAGTATATTAACCATATCTAAGATTAATTATTTTTTCATATTTCTTTTCGTACGTTCGCTCAAAAGAATCCTAACCATATCTATATCTAAGATTCGGGTTTTATTGAATAATCATCATCGCCGACTCAAGCAACAATCTCATTTTCTCCATGGCACTCCACTATTTTCATAACAGAAAATCTCAAATTTAACATCATTGCAAATAATAGCACCTGTAATATTATTCTATTCCGTCATATCGTATCAAATTATCCGCGTAGAAACAAGGTTCAGATATCTCTCCTTAGTTTCCCCGAGGGCTCAATTCTCACGAGGCTGGCTCAAGCTGTTTTTCTTTTCTTTCGAATAAGACGAAAAGGAAAGGAAAGCTTTTTCGGTCTTAAAGTGCTTTCACATTCAACAGAATACTACTCAAAGTAAGGAAGAATTCAACCTTTTTTAATGATGCTTAAACACACTTATTTACACCTAAATAAAACAAGGACTTTCCGCTCGCTTATTCTGAAATTAATCAGGTGATCGTATTCAGTGTTGACAATTTAGCGCGTTTCGCGCTAGATTCAGCGCATTTCTTGTTTTGGATGTGCAAAAAGCGCTAAATTGGCGCGTTTGCGCCTAAAACATTTTGGCCATTTAAAAAGATTTAACGCTTTTTGACAGTCAAACTAGCGCGAAAATATTTTTTGAGTTGGCAACACTGATCGTATTATTGCATTTGTGACCGAAACGATTTACAGACATTTTCTTCGTGTAAGCAAATCAATAAGTTGTATATCCAATCGCTAAAGTCTGAATAAATGTTCGAAATAAATTATAGTAACTTGAAAAAAACTATTCATTCAACAAGACGGAGGACAGGACGGGATGAGTAGTCTTCTTGTAAAGTTCTAAACAATGATTTGATGAGGACAAAATCCCAAAACAGCCTCTAAAAAAGCATCCCAAATAATTACACAGACAATTTGCCAAAACTGTAATTTCAGATTGAATTCGTTTGTATTTGAATCAGAAAATGCTAACGTTTAACGACGTTCCAAAAAAAAAAAAAAAATTAAAAAATACATGAAAATTACAAAAATTAAAGTTTATGAGGTTTTGTTGAAAAATTAAATAGGCTATTTATTTTCAACATTTATAAACCATGTAAATTGTATCCAGAAGAATTAAAATTTAAGATTGACTGCTTAAAATCAACCTAGTTTTTGAGTCGGCTTTAACAAGAGAGGAATTTGTTGAACAAAACAAAATTTAACAAGTCCCAACCTGACACCACTAAATGCTAAACATGTGAATAGAAATTGTGATCTGTGCTGATCTTAAGTGTTTATTTATGCATTTTATATTGTATAATTGAACATAAGAGGTAATTAGATGTTTTGATAAAATTAAAATAGCTCTCCCTTTCCAAATTCTGATGCAATTCAGGAAGTAGTAAACTAAAAAATATTTGACGAAATCAAATGAGTTTTTGTTTTGTTCTGAAGCAGAAAGCTCACTTTTTTTAGATCAGGTGTTTCTTTTGTTTGTTTAGCATTTTTGAATTCACCTCTTTTCTTTTAAGACAGTGGCTGATGACATAAGAATGAAGAGACATGTCTGGGCACAACCTAGGGAAGGTGGTCCCGATTGTTTCACACCCTCGCACACTGTTAAAAACGGCGCATAAATAAAAACAATTTAATTTATTCAAAGCAATAACAATGTTGCTTTTGCTTTGAATAAATTAAATTGTTGTTTTTTTGCGCCGTTTTTAACAGTGTGAAACTTTACATTACAATCAGGACCACCTAGAACAGACATGGGCTTTAAAAAAGCCCATGTCTGTTCTAGGAAAATAAGTTTCACACCCGCACACACTGTTAAATTGTTTTTATTTGTGCGCCGTTTTTAACAGAGGGTGTGAAACGTTGCAATCAGGACCACCTTCCCTTGTCTTGTGCCCATGTCTGTTCTAGGAAAATAAAATGATTTAGTTCCGTCTTCCTCAAAGATAAGACTGGTAATTTATACAGAGAAACGTTAACGTAGTATCTTTCAATTCTTCTGCACTTGCGACTATGCTGACAAACCAAGATTTCAAAACGTGATTACATCACAAAATTTAATTCTGCAATATTTCTCCTTTACTTGTGAATGTAAGGTCACTCGCCGTTTGTCATTCCTTTAAAAAATTAAAAACATTTTTTTTTTTAAATAAGAGTGCAAGTAGTATGGTACTGAATTGGGATGATGCTACTATGTGCAGCCTTAAAACTCACTAGTTGTTTAGCAAAATGGTTTGAAAAATAAATGCTAAGTTCCGTTCAAAAAATAAAAAAGGTTTTTAGTTTTTTTAAAAAGGGGCTAATGTTCAAAAACTAAACAAGCAGCAGCCGAGGAGTGAGGGCAAAAAAACAAAACAAAAGCTTTTATTCAGTCTGCAAACTTCCGGGAGGGTGTCAATCCCAAAAATTAAATAAATAGAGATTTTTTTTTTACAAACAATTTCTTGTCTTCTATGACCGACCTTTCCTTATTTTTCAAGAGTTACACCAACCCTACTACTTGACTACCAAATAATGCTAGTAGTCTCCTCCACCAAGTTGATACAAAGTACACGACGCACACACTACGTGACTACTAATGATCAGTCACAGATATCAACGAGATGTTTATTATTAACCAGCAACAACAATTATTGCTGTTACCAGTCGTTTAATAAACTATTTAATCAAGCTAATTAATGTAAAAAGAGAAGAAATTGAAGTTGTTAAATCCTCAACAGGCAAGCATTGCCTCTTTCATCGTCATGATGAGAGTCTAACTATTGCTTTTCTTGCTTGGATTATAGAGAGAAGAAGAAGAAAAGAAGAATCAGTGTTTTTAGTGTAGTTTTCCTCCTCTCCTGCTAGGTCACGACGACGTAGTCACACACACACACAACACTCGAAAATAAAGTAACCCACACTTCACTTAAAGAGAAGGGATGGTCTTAAAACATTGTTAAATAAAAAAAAATGTATTGCCTAGAGAGTATTACAGTCATAGCAGTAGTATGACTACATTTCATTTCTTCAGTAACCCCACTTTGCTCACGTAACTGGTTTTTCGGGGCGCATTAAAAACAACAAAAAAGGGGTCCTCCTACCCTATCATCAGCATTGCATAATGATGACTCTAATAATAACACAGAATTGAAAAAATGACAAAGGAGATGAGGATGGTGCAGCTGCAGACTGCACTCTCTAGTAGACAATAAAGAAAGCTTGACTTTTTTTACCGTATTTATTCGTGTACGACGAGAGAAATTTAATATAACAAATTAGGGTCAACATTGAGGGGAGCATTATACCTGAGTCAAGTGTAAAAAAAAATAAAATGATTGTACATATATTACTAATTTTTAGTTACAAAAATGTGGGGGTCACATTATATTCGAGATAGCATTGTATCCGAGTAAATACGGTACCCTTCCCAAAGCCTTTCTTTTTCTAAGATCATGAATCAATACATTTAGTTTGGGAAAAAAAGTACAAGTGTAGTTGGATATATAAGCACAATCTTATTTACACATTAAAAACCTTAAACAGTTGTGGTGTTGTAATAAAAATTGCAATTCTTTTTAAAATTATTTACATTTGATGAGAGCACTATGGTGTGATCTATTCCAATTCCATTATACATGTATTTCTTTAACTTTAATACATTTAGTGAGGAAAAAGTATACAAATAGTATATACAAGCACACATCACAATCTTATTTATAGATTATAAACCGTAAACATTTGTGGTGTTGTGATATAATTATTTAAAAAATTATTTACATCTAATAAAAAGTACTACATGGTGTGATCGATTCCAATTCCTCAATACACGTATTTCTTTAACTTTAATACATTTAGTGCGGAAAAAGTATACAAATAGTATATACAAGCACACATCACAAGAATATTTATACATTATAAACCTTAAACATTTGGTGTTGTAATATAATTCTTTTTTAAATTATTTACATCTTATGAGAGCACTACATATTCTGGTAATCTATTCCATAGTTCTCTACACAACTCTTGTTAAAAAAATGCACATGGGTCAGGACAGATGATGAAGACAACAGGGGGGGGGATTAGTTATTTTTGGTTTTACCACAATTTTAGCGTTAATTGGGGTTATAATTCAACTGTACATATTCTGTCTTTTAAATGATTTAGAGAGGAAAAGTTTATTGAAGAAAGAAAAAGAAATCACTTGATCTCCTGAAAGCTCCGCCATCGTAATATTGTCGAAGATGCAAAAAAAAAAAAAAAAAAATTAATGTTGAACCTGATGCCAACTATGATAATCCAGTTTGAGGCCAAAGTAAAGGATTTAATAATTGTATTAAAAATTAATTCATTCAAGATTATCCTGATGTTTAAAGTAATAATAACTTAGGACAATAATCGAAAAATAAAGTATTTCAAGAAAGCGTCAGAAATATGTACTAATTTACAAAGTGTCTTTTTATTACTGCTCAAGATTAAAATACAGGCGGATAAAACCCCAAAAGAAAACGATATTGTGATTATTATTCCATATTGTGATCAAGACTTGTCATTATTATCATTTTATTTTTAGTGTAAAAATTATTTTTTGAAGTTTCCAAAATGTCAGATCAAAAAGATAGTTCGGGAATAGAGAAATAAAGGAAAATTTATACGAAAGATGGCAATGTATAAAAGAAATGTTGAAATGTTTTGGTTTTCTTTTTAAAACGAAGTTGGAAAACCAGTTCGCAATGATAATACACAGATTCTAATCACATAAAAAAAAAATATATATGATAAAATATACTAAAAATAAAGAGATGTTAAATCCAAGAAAAATTTTCAACTTTTCCTAAGGCAATTTTATATCAAAAATCAACT
>VCCN01004515.1:2883981-2897215 GCA_006491835.1 Architeuthis dux | reverse complement strand
TTCTTGAAGAAGTTGGAATGGGTCTGGACCCACCATCCCCTCTTGGCTCCGCAGCTGGTGGCATCTGATGGATTTAGCATTGCCAAACCTTTCAAAGACAATTTTATGATTTGTTTAATCTCATCATTTTTGGGATGAGAAACAATGTTTGTTTACTTCAGATAATAAATACTTTTTCTATAGTTTTGAGAAGGGTCATTAATATTCAAATGGATCTTCTTTAAACATAACTTCTGTTTAACCCATCACATTCGGATTTTACACCTGAAGAAGGCCAAAGAATGGATTGGCCGAAACGTTGTGTTTACAACACAAATAACAAGAAAGAGTTCAATCGTCTGAAGAAGAACCATTTGAATAAATACTTTGTTAAACTTTTTTTAACCAAGTGTTCTCTCCATCTTTGAGGTTACCAATAACATTGGTTACTTTGCTTTGTGACCGGAGCAGCACGGCTTGATGAAGTTTCCACTAACTTTGCCAACATCCCTTCGGTGGATCTTTTGAACACAACGTGAGCGTGGTAGGTGTTGGTGGAGTGAGACCTGTCTGAGCAGAGCTGGGACCTCGTCACATCATTCGCGCACAGCAAATACCCTAAGGTAGGGAAATCCTGGCATCTGTAGGTAGTAAGGAGACCCTACAGGAAAAATGACCTCTTAACAGGGAATTTATGGGTAATTTGGTCTTAAACAAGGTCTTGGTTAAGACGAAATTTCTTAAACCTTCTTCGTCGTGTCTGATGGATTTAGCACTGCCAAACCTTCCAAAGACAGTTTTATGATTTGTTTAATCTCTTGAGATATTTTAATCCTTTATCTTCATTGTGGCTGCTGGGCATTAGAAGGCCATGTCAGTGATTCTCTCTGAATCACAAATTTGTTTTGCTTCTTTTTAATAAAACCTTATGTATAAAAGAAATAAAAACTATCTACTCAAAAGGCATTTATATTGCACATTATGAAACTATAAAAAAAGACAATTGACATTACAAAAAAATAAAATAACGGTAAACATAAGTGATGATTTTGTCTAGGAATCTAACGTAGATGTGAAGGATGGTTATTTCCTTAACAATATGAGTAGAGGAAGAGTTCTAAGTTGGGTGTTTGAGCTGAAAGATGAATTGCAGGAATACTTTCAAGAAGACAATAAGCTAGAGTTTGCTTGAAAAATGAAAAATGGCTGTCTAGCCTACTTAGCAGATATTTTTCATCACATGAATCAGCTGAACAAGTCACTGCAAGGCCTTGGAGAAAATGTATTGACTTCAAATGACAAGATTCTTGGATTTAAAAGAAGACTTAATCTTTGGGAAAATCATGTTGCAAAAGGAAATCTTGAAATGTTTCTGCTGGGGCTGAAGAATGAAGAAGGATATCAGCAAATTTCAAGTCTTATTGAAACCCTCCAGGAAGAACTGTCCCTCCCATTCAAACAGAAGTGTGTGATTGGGTGAGGGATCCATACTCTGAATCTCCTGCTCATCCTGAGAACTTGACTTTAAGAGAAGAGGAAGAACTTTGGGAGCTGCAGTCTGATTGTACACTCAATATGAGATTTACTGAACTATCTGACCTGGACAAGTTCTGCCATTCATAGGAAAGCAATAAATATATTGCTGCAGTTTTCAACTTCTTACATGTGTGAGCAAGCTTTTTCATATTTAACAAGTATCAAGAGTAAAGACAGAAACCGCCACCTTTCAGTTGAAGATGAAATCCATATGTGTTTATCTAAAGTTTGACCCTGAATGAAGTATTTGTCTACCTTAAAGACAAGCACAGGTTTCTCAATAGAAAAGCAAATTTCATTATCTAAATTGGCTTCAAAATAACATTGCCATGACCCTATGACATATCGCCTTGATTTATCGCCTTTTCAACATTGTCAATAAAAGATTAAGTTATTGTAATAGTTATTATCTGTTTTCGTTCTGTTTATGTGTTATATAGAATGTTGGTTATTTATGTTTATTTTTTGTGAATACATATATGTTTGATTTTTTTCTTGTGTGAATGAAAACCTCTACATTTTTTGTGAATACATATATGTTTGATGCTCTTGAACGAGCAGTTTGATTTCTGTTATCTTTTGCATTGTCAATAAACTTGAGAAAAAC
This sequence comes from Architeuthis dux, assembly GCA_006491835.1. Classification (NCBI taxonomy): domain Eukaryota; kingdom Metazoa; phylum Mollusca; class Cephalopoda; order Oegopsida; family Architeuthidae; genus Architeuthis; species Architeuthis dux. The sequence goes on along the minus strand of VCCN01004515.1, from coordinate 2,895,093 downwards.
TCAAGTTATTTTTTTGCTTAAACCAGTTATCAGAAGAATATATTACGTTTGCCTTATGAAATGTAACTTTATGAAAGAGAAAGAAAAAGATTAATAAAGATATATAATAATGGGGTAAAAATTTTATGTAAGGGTAAAAAGGTTGGGAAACGCTGCTCTAGATGGTCACGACTAACTGTTAGTGTGAAATACTATTGTTTTATTTTGTTTCTAAAGATCAGAAAATTTGAAATTCATTTAGAACTTTTGCAGAATTTGTGCTGTTTGGATATAAAAATATGTTGTAGTGGAGGAAAGATTTCTTGGATTTGATCGAAAATTTAATCACTTCTTCCGTAGCCCATTGCCAACCTCCCACAAAATTTCATTGAAATCCATTGAGAACTTTGGAGATATTTTGTGGACAAACAGAAAGACGCAGGTGAATACTTATACCTCTTCCAACTTGATTGGCAAAGGTAAAAATTTTCATGAAGTAATCCTTGCTTATATAAATATAAATAACATTGTTTGTATGCTGTGTTTAGCTACCATAATTTACATCCGTATAAGCAAGGATTACCAAAAATGGCTTGCTTCAGAAAAAACACCATAATAAATCGTAACATAATTGTAATTGCAACATAACTAACATAAGTATCGATTGGTGAAAACCCCACGTTTCTATTTTCATTAGTTTTTGAGTTATTAAACCCCATTGTTTGATGCTCTATCGTTTAGCGAAAACATATTAAAAAATCTGTATCTGTTCCTGAGATAAACTAAAAATGAGGTAATCCTTGTTTATACAAAGGTAAAATAACATTGTCTGTATGCTGAGTTTAGCTACTGTATTTTACATCCATATAAGCAAGGATGACTTGCTTCAGAAAAACCACCATGATTTGCAAAATACTAAAAACCACTACACTTGCTGCATACGTAATGAATCTTAACATGACGGTCTATCGATTGGTGAAAACCCCATGTTTCTATCTTCATTAGTTTATGAGTTATTAAGCTTAAAAAGCGTGACAAACGGTTGTTGTTTTTTTATCTAAATGAATCTTCAAAATGCATGTTATTGAATGGTGAAAACCGAATGCTTTTATTATTAATATTTTCTGAGATATGGGTCAGTTCTGTGACCAATACATTGTGTCGAGGAAAAATGTGTACCTTTTCGATTCAACAAAGTTTGGGGTGCCTGATATGAACAAGATCCAATAGATCCTATGGCTTGGTTACAATTATGTCTAGAAAAAACTTCTTTTTAAAAAAAAATACCCCCTCCCTCAATAGGCTTTTAATGGGGGTATTCAATTTACAATGTAAGTTCATGCTAAATTGTTCCCGTAGATCAATTAAAAATTGGAAAAAGAGGTGATCAATGAATAAGTTACTTCTCTAGCCTTTTGTTGGCCAGTGATCACTAAAAAAGTCTGAATTTTCAAAAAACAAGTGTGAATGCGGCTGGACACAAACTAAGGAACCAATTTAGCATAAACTTACATTGCAAAATGAACCTCCCACTAAAATCCTATAACTTTCGAAAAACAAGAAAATGTTTTCTAGACATAATAAGGAGTAAATGTTGAAATTTTAAGCCCTCTAGCTCCATTGGTGTGGCCTGTACGTGTGATACATATGTAGCCAGTCAGACCAGATTAAAAACTGAAAAAACCTATGCTAACAGTTTTGGCGACAGTTTTTGTTGATGGTTTCAAATTTAGTCAGTGAATTAAATTTTATGATGGAGACTCGAGAGTGAATGACCCTGTGATAGTATAAGAAGCACTGATTTATGGTATTCATTTTCAAGTCTTGACTTTAGAGATGATACATAATTAATTTTATCGCCAAATAGCATGGGAAATACACTGGTTTCATTAATGTTTGTGATACTCAACAAATGGTTTAGAAAGGAAAAACCTTCTTTAATATCTAATTGTGACAGCTCTGGTTAGTCACTCAATAGAAACTGTCACATGACCGACGTCTTTTGGCAGCATGACGCCTTGGCAGGGCCAGTACTACCTTGAGTACTGTGCACAGGCCTGATCACCGTACTTGGAGAGAGATAAAAAATCTTTTAGAAAAAGTCCAAAGACGAGCAACTAAGTTAGTACCGGAATTAAAAAGTATGAATTATGAGGATAGGTTAAAAGAGTTAGGGTTGTCATCACTAGAAAATAGGAGGTGTAAGGTTGTTATAATGACAGCTATTAACAGATTTAAAATGCAAACAAAAGATGTACTCACACAGATCTAATTTATTCATACGTTTACAATGCCGACACTCATCAGCACGTGCACGTGTCTCCTCTCCTTAAACCAGTATATCTTCCCCCCACAAAGAACGTAAACAGTGGCACCTTACCAGAAGTCAATAAGCGCTCTCCTGCCTACGGGGAATAACTCAAGATACTTACTTAACAGGAGGGATATGGGAAACTTAATAGAAATGTTTAAGATTATGTGTGGTTTAGAAGTAGCAAACCCGGATATATATTTTTTACTAGAAGGGAATACAAGGAACTGAGAGGCCACACGTATACAGTAGAAGTAAATAGCAGTAGATTGAATATCAGAAAATTCTTTTTTAGCAATAGAGTGGTGGGACTATGGAATAGATTACTGGAATATGTAGTGTTATCAACAGATGTAAATGATTTTAAGAAGAATTATGATGTTTATTACACCAATGCAAATGTTTAAGGCCCTAGATATTGTAACGGATATATATCACATATGTATTTTGAACTTAATAAGAAATATATTCATTACAGAATGCATGTGAACAATATGTTTAGTTCTCATCTATAGAGAAGAAGAATGTTTTTAAAAGTTTGGTTACTACTTTCATAATAGAACAAAAAGGGTCCTTCATTTGTTGAAGATGATAGCGTGTCTATAAGAAAGAGAGTGTATATGTATGAATGCGTACATACATAATGGAAATAGAAAAGAGGTGCGCATCTCTTTGGTATATTTTGGAACGACCCTAGTTCTGTTGGCAACAGAACTAAAATTAAATGCTGGTTGAAATGAGTTTGTCTTCTTATAGGAAGAGGTACGTGGAAGGTGTTGGCTGGTGTAAATGTTAGCTTTTCAGTGTGGTTCTTGTCAACTTCTTAAAGTTAAAAAAGGATATAGGCCGGGGCCAGCAGGGCCTACTGTGCTCCCCACCCATGATCCTACATTTAGGGTACCAAAATGTTCCTATTAAGCGATCAATTCTCTTCTTAAAGAGTTCTTCATTCAAGGAGCTGTTAAATTTACTGAAGACTTTGTCAATATGATCTTGATTGGAGAAGTTCTTGCTGGTGTGGAAGTGGTATGAAAAATGCTTAGCCATAGCAGAGAGTTTGGGTGAATAGCCAGGGTGTAATTATATCTCCATCTTCAACTGACTTAACTTTAGTAATATCATTTTTGCAACATAAAGTGGGTGGGGGGGGACAAGAAAACAAGACTTTGTTTTGAGTAGTTTTTGCCACCTGTTTAAGGTCATTATCTTGTTAGAATATCTAATTCATGCTTATTTCCAATTTTCTTTTTAGATTTTCTTATAAAATTTCCTGATTTTGATAATTATTCATTTTGTCATTTACTTTGATAAGCTGATCCCAGCCTTTGGCACTCATGCACCCTTAAAATATCAGTGATCTGCCTCAATGCTTTACAGTTAGGATGGTAAATTTTTCTTGGTATGATTTGTTTACGTCATGCCAAACAAAACGTTTATAATTATGCCCCAAAAGTTCAATTTTGGTTTCATCAAGCCATGTTTGGTATGATGGTTATTGGCAAATTTTAGATGATCAGTGTTGTGTTTGTCTCAAGTATGGTTTCATCCTTGCCACTCTTCCAGCTAACCAAACTTTGTTAAAGTGGCATCTTATAATGTTGGTGGAGATATCGATTCCTGCTACTCGTACTGTTGCCTGAAGATTGGATGATGTAACATGAGGGTTTTTCTTGGCCTATTGAGCAATCAAGTTTAGTGTATGGGGAGTTACTTTGCTTGGTCATCCTGATCTTGGCTTGGTGTTCCTGTATGACTTACCTTTCTTGTGCAGCTTGACTCCCTCAGCAGTAGGTCATGAGATATTTCTTTAGATTTGCCCATGATGGTAACTGGAAAAATTAAACAATGCATTTCTAAGAAAATGTTAAGTATTTTTAAAATCAGCTGGGGAGAACAGAATTTCAAATTGCTCATGAATGTTTTTATGGCTTTTATTCTCATATTTACCTTCCCTTAAATGTGTATAATTAGGCATACAAAGATGTTATGGACTGAATGCTTATACTTTTGTCCCTACCATAATATTTAAAATGTTATTTTAACTAAAAATATGCTGTGTTCAGGTTAATATTAACACTGAAAAGTACATAATCCACACATGGGTACACATTAAGTAGATAAATGATAAATACTTTATATAGAATACATGGAAATGTGTAATTACTTTAAACACTGAGGGTATGTGTAAAGTTATGAGCACAACTGTATGTATGTATATATATATATATATATGTGTGTGTATGTGTGTGTATTAATTGTTTGGCCATTTTGAAAAGGAAGCCATGATATTACAAACTATTCCTGTTCTACCAAACTCTACCATAACCTTCCAGTGATAATAGTCTGGTTTTATTTGATGTTATGGCTTCTCATCCACATCCAGCCCATGTGCAGATTTTCTCCTGTTATAATACACTTTTCATCAAATGTAATGATATGATGCAAAATCCAACCATTGGACATTATTGTTGCAAGCCTCCATCTAATTTTTTTGTTCCTCATTCAATTCAAATAGAATCCATTTATTGAGATTTTCCCTCTTGCCAATTGCCCTAAAATGATTTGAAATGGCTCCAATCAATATATTGAAATTTGCTGCAAGTTCACTGGCAGTCTTTTAGATTATTTACTTCCACAGCCTTCAAATCTTCATCAAATGATTGATGGTTTGGGGCTAACCTCTTTTCACTTGCAAATGTTTGAAACCAAAAAATCAAATTCTTTATTCACTAACAACATTACCCGCAAATGCAAAATTGAAGTTCCCTGTCAACCCTATTATGACTGAGCTTGGAATCAGACCAATAAAAAACAAAAAAAATCATGAGTTGAAAGTCTTTTCATGTTTTCTTTTAAAATGTAGTAAAAGTTAATGAAATATTTAATAAACTGGATAATTCCGATGAGAAAAATTCATGGATATACAGATTTCCCTCGCTATCCAAAGGTAGAATGTTTTTATAAAAGCCTTTTGCGAAGCAAAGAAGCAATTATCATTAATTTTTCATGGGAATAAGTTTTGAACATTCCAGACTCCAAAAATGGTTATTGTAAGCTTGATTTAATGACAGATATTAACAGATTAAAAATGCAAACAGAAGATAATGTACTTACAGATCCTTTATTCAAATATTCACAATGACTGCGGTCAACCACACATGTGTGTCCTTCCGAGCTCTGTCTACTACTAATAAACACAATACAATAATGGCTGCTCGTTGACCAGAATGTAAAATAGCGCCCCCTAGTGGAAGTCTTCTGCCTAAGGGGAATAACTCATGATACTTAACAGTTAGGATGGTATGTCAGGCTGAGTCATTGGAGGTCATGGTGGTGGGAGGTACAGGTGACTGGGGCATAGAAGAGAGAGGAAGAGGGTGTGCGCTGCCTCTATAATGGCTTGCTGCAAAACAAAAGTTGAACAGTATTTTCACTCTTCACCTAAGCAAAAAAGTGATGTAAAGCAAACTTTTGAAAAGTGGGGAAGACCTGCAATTTGAAATCCATTTGATGATTTATTTTTTGGGAAAAGAAACTAGATAAAAAAATTGTTTCAGTCCATTTTATCAGCAAATTTGTTTCCTTCAAGTGGAAGAGTCCATGGTTTTGGGCAGAGAACCAAGAAAATCATATATAAGTAGATAATCAGCAAATAGCCCTATATTCCAACCATTGGGTTCTCCTTACAAATACATCAATTCAATAACTAAAAGAGAAGAAACCTTTCTATAAACAGGTCTGGGTAGTCACTCAATAGAAACCGTTATGTGACCAACGTCTTTTGGCAGCATGTTGTGTTGGGGGTGATCAATTAAAATTTTTTAAAAAGGGGTGATCATTGAATAAGTTACTTCTCTTGCTATTTATTGGGCAGTGATAACTAAAATTATCTGAATTTTCAAAAAAACAAGTGTGAATGCTGCCGGACACAAACTAAGGGACCAATTTAGCATAAACTTACATTTCAAATTTAAACCCCCTACTAAAAATCTATTCAGGGAGTGAATTTTTAAAAAACAAAAAGTTTTTTTATAGACATAATAAAGAGTAAATGTTTAAATTTTCAGGCCTCTAGCTTCATTGGTGTGGCCTGTATGCATGATACATACATACATAGCCAGCCATCCAGACCAACTAGAAAACTGAAGAAACCTATGTTGATATTGTCAGTTTTGATTGACGGTTTCTAATTGTATACAATAATTTCCTGGTTAATGTGAAGAAACTCTTTCTATAAATAGTCTACAGCTTTTTGTGCTATATGTTTCCAGTGAACTCGTGTGAATAGATTTGTAAATATATAGATTCCATCAATCCTAATCCACTCTACCTTCAATGTTAATCTCTATATTTAGAAAAGCCTTATAGTTCAACTCCTTATTCAAAGTATCTGGTCACAAATCTTTGGCAGAAGCAAAACACAATACGCAATGGTTTCAATTCCTATCTCTGGAAACATACCCCCCCCCTCCTCCAACAACGATGACGAAGAAGAAGAAGTTCACTGCTGGACAAAGGCCTTTCACATCTCCTTCCATGGCGACTGCGCTGACCTCTGCCATGTCTTACCGGCAAACTTTTCTATCTCATCCCTCCATCTTGTGTCTGGTCTTTTCCTACTGTGTTTACTGTGCCATGGGCACCAATCGGTTAGCCTTTTGCCTGTTGTCATTTCTTCTTGCTAAGTGTCCAGCCCGTCTCCATTTTTGTTATAGAAAAAAAGGTCAACATGGATAAGAGGGAGGACTAGAGTGACAGATATTATACAAATAATTAATTAAGCAACTTATATAATGAACAGTGTGATTTTCTTGGTTCTCTGTTGATAACCATGGATTCTTCCACTTAAAGGTAACAAATTTATTGATAAAAATATCTCCTACCGACCATTTCAAACAGTGGACTCTTCCACTGAAACAAGTTGTGACATGGGTTTTGTGAGGTTGACTTTGGAGGTCATTCGAGGTCACCAGAGGTCATTTAGGGTCATTTCTAGCCAATTTTCCAAGTTGTTAGCTACAATTTTGCACCTAGAAAGCTGAAATTTGCCATAGGGGTACATTTTTTATTCCTACAGCAAATGACATAGGCTAAGTGAGGTTGACCTCAGAGGTCATTTGAGCATTGGCAGCCATATTGCAGCCAAATAATTACATTCCTGGGGGTAAGTTGGTACGTCGGTTTCACTTGGGGAGAAAAAGATGATAGAATAAGTGGTACTGATCGCCAAGGTCATTTGGAGGTCACCAGAGGTCAATTTTTGATTATGATAGCTTTTTTTCAGCCGAACAAAAGAACCCAAAGGACTGAAAAACTTCTTTTTTTTTCTGTTTTGCTTGTAAAATGTTGTGCAACCCTGAAAAACGGTTTCAGACAAAAGTTTTTAAAAACGGTTTCAGACAAAAATTCTAGAAAAACAACCTTTTCATACAAGCACCCAGTGGGAGAAACAATAATGCTGTGTACCCAGAAGCCCTGTCAAACTCAGGGACTGCATCATTTGTTTTGATTTGTGCATCAGAATATTTTCTCGCTAACAACTATTTGTTCCTGTATAATAGTGTAAATTATTTTTTTTCATTTGTTCTGTTGCGTAAAAAGAAATATATCAAAGAACTTATTTTTCCTGTGTTATATTAATCATCACTACTCACAACACTGGTTTATTGCGGGGTTTAGGTTATTCATGTGGTCTGACATTTATATGGATCTATGTATCTATCTATGTATCTGGACTTCGCCCAGCCCTCACCGTTCATAGTAGAAACTTGAAATTACCCCCACAAATAGGTTTTTAGTGGTGGTGTTCAATTTACAATGTAAGTTTATGCCAAATTAATCCCTTAGTTGGTGTCCAGCAGCATTCTCACTTGTTTTTGGAAAATTTGGACTATTAAGTGATCACTGCCCACCACCACTGTTTAATTTACAAGGTAAAAAGAAGCATATATAGGTGGTGGTGATTCATAATTTCCCTTGGAATGCTAGTTAATTACTGTGTTAAAATAATAACCCCAATTAAAGGTGATAATTGCACACACACTCCCCTCAATGAGATGGGGAAATATTTTTTTTGTTTTTAAAAAAAAATCCCTCCTTAAATAGGTTTATAGAGGAGGTTCAATATGCAATGTAAGTTTATGCTAAATTGGTCACTAGTTTGTGCCCGCTCGTTTTTTGAAAAGTCAGACTGTTTTTTAGTGATCAAAGTCCACATGGCATATATAGGTGGCGGTGATTCATAATTTCCTTTGCAGTTATTTTTTTCCCTGGGCAATGCCGGGTATTCTTGTTAGGATTCATTATTTCTGTTCAGATATTTTGCTACTTCCGATATATGCTTTTAGTATTTGCAGTGTCAATATAGATGTGCTCATTAGATAGAACGAAAGTTTTGACGTATTTGTTTAATCAACCCCATCTGTAGGTTACATAAGCATCTAGTTTTTAGAAACTGTCAACCAAAACTGTCAACATAGGTTTCTGCAGTTTTTAAGTTGGTCTGACTGGCTGGCTAGCTGACTGGCTGGATATGTATCTGTCACATGTACAGGCTGCCCCAACAGAGCTAGAGGACTGAAAATTTAAACATTTGCTCCTTGTGTCTAGAAAAAACATTTTTTATTTTAAAAATTATCCCCCAAATAGATTTTTAGTGGGGGTTCAATTTGCAATGTAAATTTATGCTTAATTGACCCCTTAACTTGTGTCCAGCAGAATGCACACTTGTTTTTTTAGTGATCATTGCCCAACAAAAGGCGAGAGAAGTAACTTATTCATTGATCACCCCCTTTTCCAAATTTTAATTGATCACCCCCAACGTGGCTTGCTGCCAAAAGATGTTGGTCATTTTCTTATAATTCATCATGTGAGCATTTCTCATTAGTAAAATCTTTTTTATAACATTTTATTTCTACCGTGACCAAAAGTTTGTGCTGATTAAGACTAAAACACTAGTAAACAAGATTATTTTATCTAGAATCAACCCAGGTCGCACGGTTATCTACTAATAAAAGAATTAACTAAAGAAATAGAAAATAGGTCGTTGAACAACATGAATTTAAGCCATCAGATTAGATCCTATGTGTAATGAAATGTACCCTGGTTGTGTGTGTTTGCGCGTTTTGGGGTGTACATTACCAAAGGGCCATATCGTGTTACCGAGGCTGGAAAGTGGGTCAAGCCACCAACGAGGTCGGAACAAAATAAAATGCATTCAACCAACCGGGGTGGTTTTAAGGATTGCTGTGATTTTCAAATCGCTGGCAATTTAGAATCAGTTAAAATCCGAATCCCAGGAGCGACAGGTTGGACCAGAGAGAGCTTGGCTCCCCTGCCTGTTAGGGGTGAGGGAGTTGAGAGGAGGAAGAAGCCTTGGTTTTTTAATTACTACCATCACTGGTAGTGATTCAGCAAAGTGACAACTCATTTAGAATTTTAGCTGAAGCAGAATTCGATGCCTGAAAGTGATCCGCGAACTGGCCTGGAATCGAAGCTATGAACAGGAATAAAACAGACCCGGATGTTCAATTGAAAATACTGAATTTTGTCGTCTTTCTCTCCACCGATGTGGGAGAGCCCTTTTCTCTGAGTTTATTTCCCTCCGCAGAATGTTCGCTCTGTTAAAATTACAACCCAACAACGAAACGTCTCTCCCTCACATCGGCGGCAGAAGAAATACTACCGGCATTATACAACATATGTTCAAAATTATCCATTATTTGATTTCATGCTGTCGACATAGAGAGCCACATTGTATTCGTACCTAAAATATGCCCGTGAGAATGGAGAAGCCAGCAAAATGTAGGATTAAAAGACTCCTGCCTAGCATGAGAGTTTTGTTAGCTCAATCGGTAGAACAGAACCTGCGTATAAGCTTGCTTTCAAGGTGGATGCAGATTCAATCCCTGCACGGAACTCATTTCTTTATTCACATTTACGATTTAGGCCGCTCGTTCAGACATTTATACATATCTATGTGTCCGGACTTTGCCCAGCCCTATCCGTTCATAGTAGAAATTTTGCACATACACTCCCCTCAATGAGTAGGGAAAATGTTTTTTTGTTTTTTGAAAATTCCCTCCCTAAATAGGTTTTTAGATATACAATGTAAGTTTATGCTCAATTGGTTACTAGTTTGTGCCTGCTTGTTTTTTGAAAATTCAGACCTTTTTTAGTGATCTCAGCCCAACAAAAGGCGAGAGAAGTAACTTTTAATCACTGCTACCCACAACACTGGTTTATTGCTGGGTTTAAGTTATTCATTATTATTTATATCTATCTATGTATCCAGACTTTGCTGATACCTAACCGTTCATAGTAGAAACTTGAAATTTTGCACACACACACTCCGCTCAATAGGTTTTAAATCTATGCTAAATTGGTCACTAGTTTGTGCCCACTCCTTTTTTTTGAAAATGCAGACCTTTTTTTAGTGATCAACAACAAAAGGCGAGGGAAGTAACTTTTTAATTGAACACCCCTAACACAGCATATATGGGTGGGGGTGATTCATAATTTCCCTTGGAATGCTAGTTATCATTAAAATGGGAAATATCATAAGAGGCATAGCAAGAGATTTGGGGGGATTTGGGGGCCCTCGGGGGCCCTCGGGGCTTGGCTCCTTGAGGGCCCCGCTCTAACATTTAGTGAGATTTGTAGAAATACAGTAGGTGAACTACAATTTATAAAGCTTTTGGGGATCCCCTTCATTAGGGGTCCTGGGTGGGGGTGATTTCAAATAAATGGAAATTGCTTCTAGCTCCTACATTAGTAGGGGGGAAAGTTAATTTTTTCTTCTGCTTGCTCCCTGCCAAAAAGTT
>VCCN01004515.1:2862375-2877578 GCA_006491835.1 Architeuthis dux | reverse complement strand
AGAAACTTTTACCTTTCTCAGCAAAGAACTGCTCTAAGTACCTTTTGCAGTCTTGCAGAAATTTTTTTCATCAAGCGAATTCTGTAAAGACAAAACTAAATGGTAATCTGCATGTGCAATATCTGCTGAATATGATGGATGAGTGAAACTTATAAGCCACGCTCTAACGATTTGTGTCTGGTCAAGAAACATGTAGTCTAGCATTATCCTGATAGAACACTACACTCTTTCTCCTATCTGATTTCAGACAGACACTTTTCATTGATTATTGCCTTTAATTGGTCTAATTGGGAGCAGTACTTGTTCAAATCAATCATTTGCTTCTCGAGAATAAGCTCATGCACCATATACACAGCATCAGCTTCTTTGGATGTTGACTGGCCTTGGTTCAGTGTTGTAAGTATTCACTTTTTATCAGCCAATACAATTTGTTTAATGAACAGAACGTTTCCATTATGTTTAAGTGGCAAATCACAGATGGACATGGTAAGGTAAAGCGTCCCCCCGTCTCTTAAGAGACAACTCCCAATGAAGTATGGAGCCCGGTGGCGAAGACTTGGTTTCTCTTGCATGCGTCAACTTAGTGATCCTTGCAAGCCTCAAGTCTGGTCAAGATCAGGACTTTATTCCTACAAGTTTATTTATGATCAGACCCTTGGCAGGATGCAAGTCCACCAAAGGGATACCTACACCCTAATCACACAGCTTAGAGTGTACACCATTAGCTGTTGAGTGCACAGAGAAATTTGTCCTAATGAAGAGTTTCCCACACTCTTCACTCATACAGAGAATTGAACCTACTGCGTGTGAGGCAGACATGCTAACCATTACACCATCTGAAAATTTACACGGTTTTGCCCAAATTACACTGATTTGCCCAACATTTTACACTGTTTTGCCTGAATTTGCCCCCGTCCTCCTGGCTCATATGCCTATGTAGACAGAATTACGGTCTAGTAATTTTTTTCTCACTTAACTGATGTGAAAGTCACACCACCAAACCACACTGTGAGTATATATTTTGTTTCTGTTGGTTAGCTCCCACATCAAAAACGTTGATTATTCTCAATTAATGTTTTGATTTGATTGCTACCAACCTCAACTGGCCTACCTGATCGCTCAGCAGAAAATCTGGCATGAAACTCTTCAAACCACTTTTGACACATTTGATCATTTCGCAATACCTTCTTTTTTTTGTGTTTGAGTCATTTTTTTTTATCTTTTTAAAATAAAAAGTATAAAATTCGGAAAATACTTATTTCCATCTTCAATGTTAGAATCAATGGACCATGTAGGGATTGAGCACCCCAGAATTAATCGAATTGAAAAAGGACTCATTTTGACTTTGCCCCTCGATAACCACTACAGGCATGTGTCTTAAGAAATTCATGCTGTGACAAAAAAAAAGGAAGCATTTTAACTCTTATGAGTGGAACTTTTCTATTGTCTTGGCCAAAAAGTTTGTTCAATTTTTGTTGTTAGATGGCATTAGGAGAGTTTAGTTTCAACTAACTTCATTAAAAATATCTCTTTTGATTGTATTGTGCATAGCTGTCATATAAGTGTGTATTTAAAATAAAACTTTGTCAAAATTGGTGTATTTTTGTTTATTGATTCGGACCATGTAGGGATTGAACACCCCAGAATTGATTGATTGAAAAAGGACACATTTTGACTCATCACTGGATAATGTCACCTCGTGGTCACCAGTCTTACAAACATAAACAAATACAATTTGTTTAATTTATTTTTAATTTTAATTTAATTATTGCATGAAGTATTGTAACACAATAATTTTATTATTAATTTTGACAAGTTTTTACCTTCATCTTAATTCTTAATTGCTTTTTATCACAACTTTGACTCAGACTGTAATGGCAACCAGTAATGTTTACTTGTTGCCGTAAAAATTAAGATGAAGGCAAAAACTTGTCAAAATTATATTTTTCCCGTTATTTTTTCAATGAAGTATTATAAATCATTATTATTTTAAAGTTTTCGGACTACTTTTTACCATCATCTTAATGTATTAGTTGTTTTTTATCACAACTTTTTGCTCAGGCCGATTTCCCTTTGGCAGTCAAAATTAAATAAATTAAATTAACACTAACGACTCTAGAAGGAAGTCCGCTTGGACGGTGTAATGGGTTCGATTCCCTTGTATGAGTGAAGAGTTTTTCAAACTCTTCATTAGGACAAATTTCCCAGTGCACTCAGCAGCTAATTGAGTACACTCTAAGCTGGGTGATTAAGGTGGAGGTATCCTGTTGGTGGACTTGCATCCTGCCAAAGGGGTGGTCATAAAAACTTGTAGGAATAAAATCCTGGTCTCGACCAGACTTGAAACTGTCAAGGATCACTAAGCTGACACATGCAACAGAAACTGGGTCTTCATCACCTGGCTCCATACTCCATTGCGAGTCGTCTCTTAAGATATGGGACGCTTTACCTTTTTACTCTAGAACAATAAGGGGAGACGCAATACAAACATTCAACATACTAAAAGGTATAGATAACACCCCAGCTAAAAAGTTCTTTACAATGAACAAAAGAAACAATAACAAACTAGCCTTCCAAGGGAAATTATAAAACACTGCCACCTATATATGCTTCTTTTTACCTTGTAAATTAAACAGTGGTGGTGGGCAGTAATCACTAAATAGTCCAAATTTTTCAAAAACAAGTGAGACTCGACACAAACTAAGGGATCAATTTGGCATAAACTTACATTGTAAATTGAAGCCCCTACTAAAAACCTATTTGGGGGGGGATTTTCAAAAAACAAAAAAACGATTTTCCCTACTCATTGAGGGGAGTGTGTGTACACAATTTGAAGTTTCTACTATGAACTGTTAGAGCTGGGCGAAGTCCAGATGGATATATAGGTAAAATTGAACCCCCCTCTAAAAACCTATTTTGCAGGAGATTTTTAAAAAAAACAAAAAAACGTTTTTTTTTACTCATTGAGGGGAGTGTGTGTGCAAAATTTGAAGTTTCTACTATGAACAGTTAGGGCTGGGCGAAGTCTAGATACATAGATAGCTGGATAGATGCATAGATACATATAAATGTGTGAACACATGAATAACCTAAACCTTTGGTAGTGATGATTAATAAAAAGTCAAAGGTTTAATGGCATTTGAAGTAAGCTTGAATGGTCCGAGAATTCTTTTTATTGACCTTTTCCCCTGTGGCCTTCCAAATAACAACATGTAATCAATTTAAGTAATCCTTACTCACCGTGATGATCCGTTTCACACAGAATGTTGACTTGTATCCAACATGGTACAACAAATGTCGACTTGGCAAATAATGAAGGTCAAAGGTTTTTGAAATGCAAGTCCTTTTTCACACTTTCTCCCGTTCAGTGATGCTCATCTACGATTATTGGTTCAATTCCGTAGAGTTCTTTTCTTTCATTATTCTTAATACCAAAATGTTATATACTGGCAAATGCTTCCTCCTTCAGGTTAGCTTTAACAATTACATTAGGAATCTGATCTGCCCAAAGAGAAAAACAATATCATATTTATTTGGGGTCTGGACTCGACAGCTCAAAAACTTTGTTGTGCCCCTTACTATAACAAAACAAATTTGCTGTTGAAAAGATATGATAATATGATATTGAATTCAGAAATCAACCAAAATTTACAGTTTTTTCATTATTCTTTTTCATTATTACAATTTTTCGGAACCGTCAACCAAAACAGTTACCAAAACTCTCAACATAGGTTTCTTCAGTTTTTAAATGTGGCAGACTAATAAACATTATTACAATTTTTCGAAACCATCAACCAAATCTGTCACCAAAACTCTCAATATAGGTTTCTGGCTGGCTTGCTATGTATATATCACACATACAGGCCGTACCAATGGAGCTAGAGGGCTGAACATTTACCCCTTATTATTTCTAGAAAAAAACGTTTTTAGTAGGTGGGGGTTCAATTTGCAATGTAAGTTTTTGCTAAATTGGTCCCTTAGTTTGTGTCACGACTCAACAAAAGGTGAGAGAAGTAACTTATTCATTGATCACCCCTTTTCCAATTTTTTAATTGATCACCCCCAACACGGTTTCTATTGAGTGACTAACCAGACCTGTTATTTATTCTTGATACTGAAATGTTATATACTGACAAATGCGTCCTCCATCACATTAGCTTTTAAAATTACATCAGGAATCTGATCAGCCCAAAGAGACAAACAATATCACCTATCTTTTTTATTTTGAGTCTAGAGAATTGCTGACGTCACAGCAGTGGTTCCAAAACTTTTTCTCTTGGCCGCACTGTCAGAATAAAGATTTGCTTGCATCACACACAATTTTTTATTGATAAAACATTAAAAACCAGCATTCCAAGGGAAATTATGAATCACCGCCACCCATATATGCTGTGTTGGGAGGTGATCCATTAAAAAGTTGGAAAAAGTGGTGATCAGTGAATGAGTTACTACTCTCGCCTTTTGTTGGGCTGTGACAGGGTTGCCAGATCAGTTTTCTCAAAATCGGACAATAGTGTTCCCAAAGTCGGACACCCCTGCTCGAAATTGGTCAAAAATCAGACAGAATAAATTTGGTGGCTATAAATAGCTGATGGTGGCTAAAAGTAGCTAGATTATTATCACAATAATGGAAATAAATAGCTGTGTTCAAGTAAATAATACATTATTTTAGATGCAAAAATCCAAAACATATCGGCCTTATATATTGTCCATCGGCCACCTTGCTCTCTAAATATCGGCTTCGCATCAGCATCAGCCCAAAGCCATATCGGTCAACCTCTACACTATACTATATTACACTGCACTTAACGCAAAGAGAAATGGACTGAAATCTGGAAACTTCAACGTGTTTCTATACATGAATGTTTACCATGAATTGTGGCGCATAAGTTCCTAAGCCTAAAAACTCTTTTGAAAACCAGGGATCGACTTTTACGGCGAGTGTAAAATGTCTATAATGTTGTATTGGCCTAAACCAGAATTTTGAGCAAAAATCTTGAGTTCGACTTATAGACCAGGTCAACTTGTAAGCCACAATTTATGGTAAATGTGTTTTTGATTGTCCTTGAATCTTCCCATTACACCTGCCATCTTCTCTTGCTGCACCACTGTGGTGAGACACACCCTTCAGGAACCCCTGAGTTTCAGCTATTAAAGAGACATAATGAAGGATATGATCGATTTCCTGTTTGAGGGCAAGCAGGACTTTTCAACTTTAAATGATATCTGACAAAGTAAAATGAATTTTAGGATTTTCAGATTGTTGCTCCTCAGATTCAGATGCAATAGAGAACTTTATTCTTGTCTTCAGAAATTTTCCAGAAACACTGGTAGTATATATATATATATATATTATACACAGTGGAATAGTGCTGTGGGAATGGTGTTCCCTTACTCTTTTTTTGGTCATGTGAAGGTTTCTATTGAGTGAGTAACCAGACCTGGTTGTTCTTTTTATTTACTAAGGTAAACTCTCTCCCTAAATTTTGAGTTACCTTTTTTTAAATATTTACCTCTGCCAACGAAATTGGGAGAGGTATATGTATTCATGCAATTCCGTCTGTCTATCTGTCCACACAATATCTGTAAAAGTTCTCAATGAAATTTGGTGGAAATGGGCTAAAGAAGAATTTATTAAATTTGGTACAGTTACCTGACCTGCATCATAGTAAAATGTCCACACGACACAATACCTACCAAAGTTCTCAATGAATTTCAATGAAATTTTGTGGGCCATAGGCTAAAGAAGGACATTTTAGTTACCTCCCCTTAAAATTCTTGATTAAGAGATATCTCTAAAAGTTCTCAATGAATTCCATTGACATTTTATCAAAGGGTAGGCCAAGAGCTGAGGAATAATTGATTACATTTTGGGGTTGATCCAGGTATTCTTTACAGTTACCTCCCCTGCATCGCAGCTATATATGGACTAAGTTTTGAGTGACAATGGCATGACAGAGGTATGTGCTCTCCGAGTGCTTTCTTTTTCTTTTCTTTTTTAATTTTGAAGGTTTAAAATTCTTGAATAAAAGACTCTTTGGATATCTCTACGTCTAGAGACATTGCAGAATTAACAAGATTTAACTATATTCACACAGAGAAAAAAACACATTAGAAACCGTCAACAAAAACTGTCAGCATAGTCAACATAGGTTTCTTCAGTTTTTAAGTGATTCTGGCTGGCTTATTGTGACAATGTCGTTGGCAGCTCTCTGAGTCTTTTCTAGTTGATTTCTATGCTAATATTTGTTGACAGGCCATCAGTTATTTACTATAATCAGTGAAATTGAAAGAAAGAAAGAAAACAATGCTCCAAAAGTCCCCCCCCTGTCAGTCACTGACACTAGAAACAGGATTGTAGAATCTTATACAACCTGCTTAAGGTTTTGAAAGAGAACAAAAAACTCCTTCAGAAAAAAGATTTGACAAGCTATTTTGTTCTTAACTTGGGGGAAAATATCTTAATTAAGCTAGTTGCGAGGTCTGTAGCATATATTACTAGCATTCCAAGGGAAATTATGAATCACTGACACCCATATATGCTGTGTTGGGGGTGATCAATTAAAAAGTTGGGCTATGATCGCTAAAAAATGTCCGAATTTTCAAAAAAATAGCGGGCACAAACTAGTGACCAATTTAGCATTAGTTTACATTGAAAATTGTACCCCCCCACTAAAACCCTATTTTGGAGGGGAATTTTCAAAAAACAAAAAAAGCATTTTCCCATCTCATTGACGGGAGTGTGTGTGCAAAATATCAAGTTTCTACTATGAATGGTTAGGGATGGGCGAAGTCTGGATACATAGATGCATATAAATGTGTGAACACATGACTAACCTAAGCCCAATTAAACCAGTGATTAATAAACTCATACATAAGTTTTTCATTTGCTATACAGCCAGATAATACAATAAATATGTCTGATATTTCAGTAATAGTATCAACATAGGTTTCTTCAGTTTTCAAGTTGGTCTGGCTGGCTATGTATATATCATGCATACAGGCCACACCAATGGAGTTAGAGTGAAAAATTCCCCCCACCTAAATAGGTTTTTAGTGGGAGGTTCAATTTGCAATGTAGGTTTATGCTAAATTGATCACTTTGTGTCTGGCAGCGTTTACGCTTATTCTTAGAAAATTCAGAATTTTTTAGTGATCACTGCCCAACATAATGTGAGAGAAGTAACTTATTCATTGATCACCCCTTTTTCCAATTTTCAAAAAGACGTTGGTCACATGATGGTTTCTATTGAATGACTAACCAGTTACTGTGTTTTTGTTTTGATCTTTGTGCAACGGCTATGACTTCAGTTTCAAATACCTCTATATTTATGTGTTGTATATGTATCACATGATACAACACTCTAATTAATTTTAAATGTGGGTAGTGGTTACCCACAACACTGGTTTAAATACTGTTGCTGGGTTTGGGTTATTCATGTGTTCCGACATTTATATGTATCTATGTATCCGGACTTCGCCCAACGAATCGTTCATAGTAGAAAGCTAAATTTTGTACACACACACTCCCCTCAATGAGTAGGGAAAATGTTTTTTTGGGGGGCGGGGGGAAATTCCCTCCAAAATAGGTTTTTAGTGGGGGGTTCAATTTACAATGTAAGTTTATGCCAAATTGATTCCTTAGTTTGTGTCCAGCAGTATTCTCACTTGATTTTTGAAAATTTGGACTATTAAGTGATCACTGCCCACCACCACTGTTTAATTTATAAAAAGGAGCATATATAGGTGGCGGTGATTCATAATTTCCCTTGGAATGCTAGTTAATTACTGTGTTAAAATAATAACCTCAATTAAAGGTGATAATTGACTAAAATCGCTAACCTTAAACACCCAGTCATTCATAAAAGTTGAGGGCAATATAGTACTATAGTAATAGAGCAAGTGCAGAATCACTGAATGGGAATTGATAGCTTGCAAGCATTTAGTGCGGGGCCCTTGAAATTGTAGGACTTGTAGCAATGTTCCCTCTATTTTTTGTTGTCAGTGGGCAAAAAATCTTAATTCTTTCCTGCGACAGAAGTACGTGCACATGTTTGATTTCTACATAGGGAATCAATATTTTTTCAATAACAAGTCAGTAAACTATCTACTGATTTTGAAATCTTTTGTGCGCACATTAATTTCCTTTGTGCACTGGTTGCAAAATGTGTGCACATGCTTAGAGTTTATAGCAGGGGTGGGCAAACTATGGCCTGCGGGCCACATGCAGCCCACAAGGCTTATTTGTGTGTCCCGTGAACGTTCTTGCACAGTGATGTCAATTTGTGTGATCCCAGGATTTTCACATAGAATAATGCGCCTAACACGACTACAATGAGATTTTGTGGCCATGTTGTAAATAGAAAAGGATAGAGTATTATTTTAAAGTCTTTTAAAATATCTTATTTCAAATTTTTTTATTCTAACAATGAGTGCTACAAAAACTACCAACTTACGGAAAATTGAAAATGAATGCTGTACGTTTAACAAAGAATGGACGTACAAGTGTTCTTTTACAAATGTTGGAAGTAAAGTCAGTGTGCCTAATATGCCATGACAGCGTTGCTGTTTTTAAGGAGTATAAATTGAAGAGACATTTTCAAACTAAGCACAGTAACTTTGGAAATCCTTTATCAGAAAGTGAACTCCAGCGAAAAGCCAATGCCATGTTGGGAAGTTTAAAACAAGTTTGCTAGAAAATGTGTGGATTCTTTGCTTCAACCTATATTTGTGAACAGACTTTCTCATGTATGAACATTAACAAATCAAAGAACAGGTATTTTCTAACAGACTCAAATGTGCACCCTGGCTTGCGTATAGTTACAAACATGCTGGATTTTGTGCAATTGCATAAATCTCATTAAGAGTTTGAGTAACTGTTCAGTAACATTTAAGAAGCAACATAATATTAGATTCAGTTTTATCTGTTACTTTCTTTGTGTACCAAATAATACAGTTGTATGAATAATTGTATTTTTATGTGAAAATAAATTTTATTTTTTAGTAAATTTAGTTTTTTGTTGAATGTAGCCCGATAGAGACCTTACAGATGTTCCATGTGGCCCCACTCAGGGAGAAACGTTTGCCCACCCCTGGCTTCGAGGGAACTATGGCTCCTAGCATATGCTACTTTTGTAACATAGTTAATCAAACACTGAATAGCTCCCAAAGTGGAAATATCTCTAAAAGAAAAATTAACATTTCTATGTCACAACATTGTCAATAGAATTGTGTAAAATCTATAATGACTACAGTGGAAATATCTGCAAATAAGAAAACAGGTCTGGTTAGTCACTCAATAGAAACCATCATGTGACCAACGTTTTTTGGCAGCATGCTGTGTTGGGGGTGATCAATTAAAAAATTGGAAAAAAGGGTGATCAATGAATAAGTTACTCGCCTTATGTTGGATCACTAAAAAGTTCAAATTTTCAAAAAACAATCATGAACTAAGAGACCAATTTTGCATAAACTTTAATTGTAAATTGAATCTACACCTAAAACTTAGTTTGGGGAGGAATTTTCAAAAACACAAAAAAAAGGTTTTTCTAGACATAATAAAGAGTAAATGTTTAAATTGTCAGCCCTCTAGCTCCATTGGTGCAGCCTGTATGTGTGATACATACATAGCCAGCCAGAATCACTTAAACTTAAACCTATGTTGACAGTTTTGGTTTTGGTTGACGGTTTCTAATATGTTTTTTTCTCTGTGTGAATATAGTTAAATCTAGACGTAGAGATATCCAAAGAGCCTTTTATTCAAGAATTTTAAGCCTTCAAAATTAAAACAGAAAAGAAAAAGAAAGCATTCAGAGAGCGCATACCTCAGCCAATGCCATTGTCACTCAAAACTTAATGAAAATCAGTTTGTATATAGCTAAGATGCTGGGGAGGTCACTGTGAAAAAATAACTGAATCTGTGGCGATCCAAAAGTGGGAGTTATCTCCCATAGATTGGAACTCTCCACCGATAGGTTAATGCGCATCCAATCATAACGTATAAAAGCCATCTCATGCCTGGAAATCTTAATCCGAGAATGCAAGCGCGAATATTTGATTGTCTCTCTCTTCCTCAGACCATGGACTCGACCACACGTGCTTAATCATGCTCTCCCCATTTCATGATTTGGCCCGGTCGGGTGCATGTGGCAAACACGCGTCACCTCAAAGAGGGCCAGAGTTTATCTCAAAAGAAAATGTAAGTAAACCCATTCAACCTTATTTTCGAGGACACACATTACCATTGTTAGGATTGGAGGTTGCTATAAAGATGGTGTGAATGTTAAAAGGGGAGAGAAATTAATTAAGGTTGTAAGAGAATGTGGATGGTTTCTCAATTCAAAAGTAGCGGTCGAAAATGTAAATAGCTGTCATTAGCTGTTGCTAGTAGCAGTAGCAAGTAATGACAGCGACTGTTCTCACTGGATGAGGAAGGCAGGAAAGTAGGTCACGTGGTCAAAAATGAGGAAGAAGACAAATAATCGGCCATATTGGATTTTGGTAGGCAAATACAAATAAAAGAAACGATCATTGTAAAAATGTATAAAGAATACACAAAGGCGTCAGATTGAAATGAAATAAATGTTGCATTTAATAGAAAAACATAAAAGTAAAATTGACGTACATGATGGATGTAAAAAAAAAGAGGTAATAAATATGTAAAAAGAGTTTTAGAGAGATTGTTGTGATGAAGAGTGAAGGTAAAAATAGTTTTTCTGTCATTAGGTGATTTATGTATCTAAATAGATTTTACCTTGAGGTAGTGTGGGCTATAGTCGAGCCCGTAAAACCAATGGCCATATTCAGACCGTGGTGTAAGGAGATCAAGGCAAGGAAATCAGTTTAGAAAAAAAAGGTGTATGACATAAAGGAAAAATATACCGGTATAGAAAAGGATAGTTTCTAAACAGGAAGAAATTTAAGACTTTCAGTCGCTAACCTGTGTTAGTAGAAACTAAAAGTAATTGATGGTCATCATAATCGCAAATAACCTATATTTGAGGTGTTTATTCCTAGTTTGGGCGAAAAGGAATGTGGAGAGAAATGACCAAAGATTTGAAGCAAGGAATATCAGCATTTAAAGAAATGCCCATATTAAAAAGAAGTGTAGATATGAAGACACATAGTGAGCCCTAGGGTAGTGAATGAAGAAGGGTTTAACGTGCCAAAAAAGGTTGTCACAGATGAGTGAAGACTGAGCCCTAGGCAGGCAACAGGCAAAAAGTAGCACACCTGGAGAATCATAAAAAAGGGGTTTATATAGTCGTGCTGACGTCACGGAAAAAAGGAAACTAATTCTAGTTTTGTATTTCATATGGATCAGAGCTGGTTTCATCGTGCTGATAAAGCCAGCTTGATATTTCTATCCCTATTTTGGTATTTTAATAAAGTGACCACTACACCATCATCAAGAACTCTCTGGCACAATTAACAATTTGCATTTTATTTACAACATCACAAAACCACACAAAACCACAAAGAACACTATACAAACACACGCATGGACAATAACTGAACATGTATTTGTTTGTATGAATAAACGTTTGTTGTGTTTTCATTGATTGTTGTTGTTGTTCATGACTGAACCCCAATGGAGAAATTCTAATCTCCATAAAGCTGGCGCCCATCTCTTCCCCACAGAAGACCCGATCACAAATCATAAAGCGGATACTTCTTTGTTCTAAAACAGGAACTCTTTCCCATCCTCCATATTTCCACCCCAAATTTTAATCAATTATTTCTTTGCTCTTGGCCGACCCTTTGATAAAATGTCATTGGAATTCCTTGAGAACTTTTAGAGATATCTCTTAATCAAGAATTTTAAACATTCAAAATTAAAAAACAAAGAATAAGACAACTTTGCCCCTGCAAGGTGAAGATCCGTTGAAGATAAAATTCATTGAACGTTCAATGTTTTATTATGGTCAATAAAATC
Source organism: Architeuthis dux (assembly GCA_006491835.1). Taxonomy (NCBI): domain Eukaryota; kingdom Metazoa; phylum Mollusca; class Cephalopoda; order Oegopsida; family Architeuthidae; genus Architeuthis; species Architeuthis dux. The sequence continues at coordinate 2,865,643 of VCCN01004515.1, read as the reverse complement.
CCATAAATTTCAAGAGTAAACAAATAAGATGTTAGTCTTTTTAAAAAAATTCTCCTATTGCTCTTCATTTTTAGTGTTTCTACCTATATATAAGTAATTTTAACTTTCTTATTGCTTTTTTAGTAAGTGTTTCCAACTTTACAATTTTAACATCAATAACTATTTTAACATTTTTAATCACTGCTACACACAACACGTGTTTATTGCTGGGTTTATTCGTGTGTTCTGACATTTATATGTATCTATGTATCCTGACTTCATCCAGTCCTAATGGTTCATAATGGAAACTTGAAATTTTGCACACACAATGAGTAGGGAAACTGTGTTTTTTGAAAATTTCACCCCATAAAAGGGTTTTAGAGGGGTGTTCAATATGTAATGTAAGTTTATGCTAAATTGGTCACTAGTTTGTGCCCGCTTGTTTTTTGAAAATTCAGTCCTTTTTTAGTGATCACAGCCCAACAAAAGGGAGAGAAGTAACTTATTCATTGATCATCCCTTTTTCCAACTTTTTAATTGATTACCCCTAACACAGCATATATGGGTGGCATTGATTCATAATTTACCTTGGAATGCTAGTTTTTTTTTGTTTTTTTAGTGGATTTAATTCTGTGACATTAATAACTCCCATCTTACTAACCCTTTGATGTGAAAAGCGTCAGAAAAAGAAAAAAAAGTAGAGCCTATAGTGTCTCCCAGCTCGTGGGAGGCTCCCTGAAAAGGACAAAAATGTTGTTTTCACGGCTCGCAATCTGGAGAATAAAATGACTGGGTCCTTACTCTCCAAGTGTGTGCACCCATTATTTCCGCTAGCACGGCCAGAAACTCAATTCTGTCAGGACTTAGATGGCGGCAAGGGAGATAACTCTAGGTAGTTATCTCCCTTGTGTTTATTTAATGTGAGAGCAACATAACAGTGCCCTTACGCTGGATATGACTTCAGTCATCTCTGCTTAGGCTCAACATATCACATTACTACTTCTTCGGCCCTGGTTTGCGATATGTGAAATAGACTTAGAGGCTACAAGCACCCAAAGTGACGTCACTCACTTGAAATGGACTCATATCTTTGCCAAAGTGTCCCAGTCAGTGTCCACCAAGTCCATTCTATGAAACCGTTATCCACTCGGCTGCCCTGCATCGCCTAAATTTCCAAATGATAGAGAGAAAGCTGAAACACTTAGGAGATGTTGACCAAAAAAAACTCTGTTGGCTGGTTATTTGACCTGAACCTAATTGATCAAGAGTGAGGATTAGCTGCAAAAGCAAGCACTGATATTGCCCAGGAGAGAGAGAGAGAGAGAGAGAGAGAGAGAGAGACCAATATTAGAGCCAATCAATCAAAAGGCGGTGTAGGCTGCTGTGCTGAGCAAAGGTGAAATGCCAGCAGAATGCCCCCGAGGAGACTTTGCTCTCTCTTTTTTTTTCTGTGATGAAGGAGAATAAATTGAAAAACTGACTTTTTTTTGCTTAGCCTCGCATTTAGAACACATTAGAATTATGAAGAACAACAAGGATCTATTTTAATTCAAGGAGAAGGACAATGTTCTGGGCGGGGAGCAAACGGGGCATTTGACTCCCCCTACTGATCAGGCCTTTCACATAAGGTGAGGGTATTTGAAAGTTGGAACCTTAGAGTCAATAAAGGATAATGGTGCTGTGCGATTGTTTTATGTAACCCCAACTTAATATACCCATATAAAAAGACTATACTATTATTTGCTGGTAACAGGATTGCCACTAAGATATAGTCTGAATATATCCCTTTGCCAATAGTGACAGTGGATGTTCATGATCCGATATTGAACTCTCAGTCAAGTTGGAATTTATACATTAGGTTATAGTAGTTTTACAATTGAGCAGACTGGGCTGCAACCAGTCTAGGAGAAGGACAACTCTGATTTCAAATCAAGGAGTGGTTAGATACCAACTTTGATGCCCTTCCGGCAGCTCTGGCAGTTCTGGTAGCTCTGGCAGCTCCATTAACTAAGGTGATGCCAATTGTATTAAAACAGATTTTAAGCGGGGGTTCAATTTTCAATGTAAGTTTATGCTAAATTGATCCCTTAGTTTGTGTCCGGTAGCATTCACGCTTGTTTTTAAAAAATTCAGACTTTTTATGGTGATCTCTGCCCAACAAAATGCAAAAAATAAATAAAACTATTCATTGATCACCCCTTTTTCCTATTTTTTAATTGATCACCCCCCAACACAGCATGCTTATATGACGGTTTCTGTTGATGATTAAGCAGACCTGTTTGATTATTGGTGTTATGATATACTACCACGAAAAGGTCATTTTGGGGTCAAACACCTGTGCGGAAATGGAAGTGACCCAGTCACCTTAGGAAATAAGTATATGTGTAGGTGTCCAAAAAAAACGGAAACGACACCAGCGGAGGCATTCAAACTTGATAAAGGAAGCTAAGAGACAGAGAAACTCGGAACTCAGAACCAGACCCAAACACAGAATAGAGACCCAAGCAGACAGGAGGCAGACTGCCTAGGGCTGGGAAGGCATAAGACCAAGTTCCCCTGTTGGGAACGGTCTCTCAGCACTCTTATCTCTCTCCTACTCTTCATTTTCTGGCTGACAAAGTGTATGCTATGAAAATAAAATATGTCTCATATTTATACAACCAGTTTTTCAAGTCATCCTTTTTGATTGTCCAAGTTCACGATTTCCCTCCTGCAAATGAGCAACCCACGACCAGATGACCCAGGGCGACAGAACAGTGTAAAGGGCTATACAACATTGGTTCATTTTGCTAGTGTTTCAATGTTTATTCTCATCATCCTCAGAACATCATGAATGAAAATGACTTGTTGCTTATTTATCGGGGTACATGCATTGCATGAATGTACTTCAGAAAAGAAAGAAATGGAATCAATAAAGTACATGATCAGTTAGCCAATAGAATTACAAAGGTTTATCTAATCTTTGTAATTCTATTGGCTAACTGATCATGTACTTTATTGTTTAGAGGTGAGCAGGGCCGACCCTGGGTACTGATAACATGGGCAGTCGCCTGGGTGCCAAGTGCTATGGGGTGCCAAGTGCTATGGGGTGCCTGTCATGTGTCTAAGACAGAAGGACTTTCCAAATTCGAATAGAAAAATGAGAAAATGAATAAATTAAACAGAATAAAAACAGTCAAAATAAGAAAATTCCCCAATGTGAAGTCAGATGTTTCAGGAATATCTGACAGTTAAATACTTTCAGTTTTGGTGAAACTAAGAGAAATAATTGGCAAATGAAATTCCCTGA
>VCCN01004515.1:2837009-2853337 GCA_006491835.1 Architeuthis dux | reverse complement strand
ACAACGAGTTATACAACCAGTTTCACTCTCAGGATTATTCAACCCTGAGAGTGAAACTGGTTGTACAACTTGTTGTGTGTGTGTCTGGTTAGTCACTCAATAGAAACTGTCACATAACCAACGTCTTTGGCAGCATAGCATGTTGGGGGTGATCAATTAAAACATTGGAAAAAAGGGATGATCAATGAATAAGTTACTTCTCTCGCCTTTTGTTGGGCAGTGATCACTAAAAAAGTCTGAATTTTCATAAAATAAATGTGAATGCTGCTGGACACAAACTAAGGGATCAATTTAGCATAAACTTACATTGTAAATTGAATGCCCCTTTATCTTTAATGCATTAAAGATAAAGCTAATTCAGAAAAACATTCCTGTAATGTTTTATCTTTACTTGCATCACAAAGAGGAAATTTATTGCTTTTAGGGGTGAGAGGTTCAATGTACAATGTAAGTTTATGCTAAATTGATCCCATAGTTTGTGTTTGGCAGCATTCACACTTATTTTTGAAAAATTCAGATTTTTTTTTAGTGATCACTGCCCAACAAAAGGCAGGAGAAATAACTTATTCATTGATTAACCCATTTTCCAATTTTTTAATTGATCACCCCCAACACGGCAAAAAACGTTGGTCACATGACTGTTTCTATTGAGTGACTAACCAGACCTGTTACTATTTCTCTTTATTCTTGGAAAAGAAGCAGCTCTCGGTGTGAAAAGCTCAACATTCATTTACTGTCGTCTTTCCAACTACTTTTGTGTCTTTCCTTCATGGTGGACTCTTGTTATCTTCTCCAAAATGAGGCTATTTCTCTTTAACTGTCTCTCACTCTCAGACACCATTTAAATTCTTAAAATGAAGCTTATTGGCTCTCTATCAAAACCAGTTAATGCCTGAAGATTTCAAACAACAAAAAGATCCTACAAGTAACTATTTAAGTTCCTACTAGCATAACAATATAATACAGCAAAGGTATTAAACGAGACTACCAAGTGCTCTTGTAAATGACCCTTGAACCAGGTTTAGTACCTTAAGTGGGTTGCTATTAATCACATGGAACCAAATGATGCAATATTTTGCAAGAAATTTCTTTTTCCTGGAACAGTTAATGAAATATTTTGTTGATATGACATCACACATTCACTACTTACTCTGTAATGAAAATAGTGCAATTTTCACGCCTTGGTAATGAGCTCAACTTCTACATATTTTCACAAAGTGGCGATATTCAGACCTTGTAAAATAATACTGATAGAGGGTTGTTATTATCGGTAAAAAAATAATAATTTCAAAGAAAGATATTATTTTGTAGGGTTCAAAAAAAAGAATATAGTATGCTAGAAGAGAAGAGAAAAGAGAGCAAAATATTCTGTGGGTCGTGTGCAAATCAGGAAGAGTTAATCGCCTTCCTTATACGGAAAGAACTTTTTGGTATCTCTTGGATGGGCGTGTCTAATATCCTTATATGGAAGAGGATTTTGAGAGAGCTGACCCTAAGCTTTTTCTTAATCAGTTGGTTCCTTATCATAGAAGTGAAAGGTTGTAGAAAAAAGGCCCACTGGGACTTTGCGTCCCAAACAGCAAATAAACGAGAACAGAATGAAAATTGAATATCCTGAGATGTGCAGTTAAAATAGTCATCTAAAACAGTAGAGATCAAGCTCTTCTTGTGTTGAAGATTAAAGTCACATTTAATTTATGTAATTCATTTCCTAGATTTTAGATATATACCTGGAGACTGTAGATGTTTCAAAGTTTTTTAATACTCTAATATACCTGAAATAGGCTTTTTTTGACAGCAGTTAATTGCGTCATTAAGCCAGCTTCAGTGTAGTTGGACTTGGATTAAACTAATAAGAAAATTGATAGTTAAATTTAGTATGTCCGATATCAGAATAAAGATTATTTTTTTAAATATTGATATTCTCGAATGTGTTTTGAATTAGGTTGTTCCATGCGTTTGCTATTCTTGCTGAGAAGAAATGTTTTCTAACACCAGTGGAGGTCTGAATTTGTAGTTATTGCTATGTCCTCTGGTTTTACTGCAGATAGATGAAGTCAGCATTTTCTTATCAGGGCATTTTGAGCAGTGAACTTCACTATCCAATCTATGTATGTTGTTCTGGATTCTAAAGACTTCTAGTAGGTCAGTACGTTTCTTCCGTATTCAAGGGTCTCTAGATTAAGTTGTTTTAATCTTTCAGTGTATGATATATCTCCCAGCCTCAGAATAGTCTTGGTGGCTCTCTTCTGAACTCTCTATATGGCATCTTAGTTGTACTTCAGGTAAGGAGACCATATGCAGGAAGCAAACTGCAGATGGGGACGTACCAGAGACTTGTACAGTAGTAGGAAGCTCTCCTCATCGATGAACTTAAATGAGTGTCTTATGTAGCTGAGTGTTTTATTTGCTGTATTCACTTTGTTTTGTATATGCGCAGTGAAGTTAAGTGAGTTGTCTATATAAACGCCAAGATCTTTCTCCACTGTAGTTTCCTTCAGTGTGTGTTGTGTTCTGTCATCTTTAATCATGGTGTAGTTCCTTTTCTTGTTGTTTCTACGCCTAGGTACATGGCCATGCATTTCATCTGCATAGATTTGGCCCACCGTTGTAATGTGCTGAGGTCCTCCATAAGTAGGTCTCCATATTCGTCAGACGTTAACACGGAGAGGATCTTTCTGTCATCAGTGAACATACTTATGAGGGTACAGATATCCTTTGGCAGATCGTTCGCGAACAGTGAGAACACTATTGGCCCCAGCGTGGATCCCTGAGGAATTCTACTGAGGACCGAGAACCAGGATAACTCTTCTCCATTTACCCAAACGTTCTGGCAGCAGATGGTTGGGAAATAATGAACTCAAATTCTATATATTTTCAAAAAGTGGCAATATTCCTGCCTACTGCTGGTAAATGTGATTTAGGTAAACAACATTCTGGCATTCAAAAGTTCTAGATCTTCTTTCTGCCCATACTGACCTAGCAGTGTCAGACATGGACACTGGCCAAACCTCTGGAGAGAAAAATTACCACCTGCGAGATGAGATGCCCCAGACGAGCAGCAAACAACACAAGGAGAGTTTAATTAGCAATAAAAAATAAGAAAAACTAGCATTTCAAGAGAAATTATTAATAACTGCCACCCATATATGCTTCTTTTTACCTTATAAATTAAGCAGTGGTGGTGGTAAAATTAAGTTACCTTAATGAAAATGCTACCAGTAAGGGTTCAACCATAAATTCATGATTTAAAAAAAACAAAACAAGCGTAAATGTGGCCAGACACAAACTAAGGGATCAATTTAGGATAATCTTACATTGAAAATTGAACCCCCTCTAAAAACCTATTTATAGGAGGAATTTTCAAAAAACAAAGAAATCTGCCCTATTCATTGAAGGGAGTGTGTGTGCAAAATTTCAAGTTTCTATTAAGAACGGTTAAGGCTGGGCGAAGTCTGGATACATAGATACATATAAATGTCAGAACACATGAATAACTTAAAGCCAGCAATAAACCAATGTTGTGGGTAGCAGTGATTAATTGTTGGAGTCCACATTGTTGGAGCCAGTCCACAAATTCATCCATCCCCAAAGAATTAAATGGTTGGGACACCTGATAAGAATGGCAACTGACCAACCAGTGTTCAGGAGCATACAATGTCAGAATTTGCAGACATTGGATAGAGGGCATGGCAGAAACACTCAGGTCCCATGGTGTGTCCATCACAGAGGCGACCCACCAAACCATTGACTACCATTTCCACTTCCCCTATGACACCTAGATACAAAGATACATAGTTCATCATCATCATCATCTGTCACTGCTGGACAAAGGCCTTTCCCATCTCTTTCCATGCCATGTCTTACCAGCAAATCTTTCTATCTCATCCCTCCATCTTGTGTCTGGTCTGTTCCTACTGTGTTTACTGTCCCATGGGCACCAATCAGTTAGCCTTTTCCCCCATCTATTGTAATCACTTCTTGCTAGGTGACCAGCCCATCTCCATTTCTTCTGCTTAATTAGTTCTATAACATCCCTCACTCTAGTCCTCCCTCTGATCCAGGTTGATCCTTTTCTATCTCTTAGAGTTATTCCAAGCATTGCTCTTTCCATGGCTTTCTGTGTAATTCTAAGTTTGTTTTCAGTTCGTTTTGTTAATTTCCATGTTTTGCATCCGTAAGTCATGGCTGGTATTATGCAACCGTTGTATAGTTTACACTTTAAGCACATTGGCAAGGTGCTCTTCAAAATGTCTATATTCATACTGAATGCTTTCCAACTGATCATTTTATTTCGCTGTCATGGTCTTTCTCTAACTTTATTACCTGTCCTAGGTAGATGTATTCATCAACCTCTTCTAGCGCCTCTCCCTCTAGTTACTTACATATAAATGCAGAACACATGAATAACTTAAACCAAGCAACAGTGTTTAAACTGGTCTGTTGTGGGTAGTGGTGATTAACACTGTCACCCATATATGCTTCTTTATACCTCATAAATTTAGCAGTGATAATGGTAAAATTAAGTTACCTTGAAGAAGATACCACCAGTATGATTTGAACCCTAAATTCATGATAAAAAAGGTCTGGTTAGTCACTCAATAGAAACCATCATATGACCAACGTCTTTAGGCAGCCTGCTGTGTTAGGGATGCTCAATTAAAAAATTGAAAAAGGGGTGATTAATGAATAAGTTACTTCTCTTGCATTTTGTTGGGCTGTGATCATTAAAAAGTCCAAATTTTAAAAAAACAAGCGCAAATGCTCCCAGACACAAACTAAGGAACCAATTTAGCATAAGCCTACACTGTAAATTGGACCCAAACTAAAAACTTATTTGGGAGGGGAATTTGACAGTTTCTAACAAAGCAAAACTTTGTATAAACCTCGAAAATAACTAAAAAAAATGAGAAAAGTAGTCTATGAAAAACAAAACATCTAGCATTCCAAGGGAAATTATGAATCACCGCCACCCATATATGCTGTATTGGGGGTGATCAATTAAAACGTTGGACTGTGATCACTAAAAAATATCTGAATTTTCAAAAAACAAGCAGGCACTAACTAGTGACCAATTTAGCATGAGCTTACAGTGAAAATTGAACTCCACCAATAAAACCCTAGGAGGGGGATTTTTAAAAAAAACCGCAAAATCAACCTATTTAGGGGGAGAATTTTCAAAAACAAAAAAATCATTTTCCCTACTCATTGAGGGGAGTGAGTGTGCAAATTTACAAGTTTCTACTATGAACGGTTAGGGTTGGCCAAAGTACAGATACATAGATAGGTAGATAGATACACAAATATATATAAATGTGTGAACACATGAATAGCCTAAACCTTTGGTAGCAATGATTAAAAAATGAGAAAAATAGTCTAAGAAAAACAAAAACAAAATGTCCAAGCCACAGTTTATATGTCATGTCACTGGGAAACCATTCAAAGCAAATCTTGAAGTGTGATATGAACTTTGAAACATCGTTGTATTTTGAATATGGTTCTGACATGGAAATCCTATTATGTTCTAGAAGTCTGACAGGATATCTGGTAATGAGGAATAATACACATAGAGAACAATGTAAATCTGAGATCTCAAAAATAGGTACTGCTGTCACCTGGAGGTCGGGGCAATTGTTTTGAGAGTGGGGATATCTGGCATATTGGCGGGTAGTCATTCTTTGATTACAAACTTATTGTTACGGCCAAATCGCGTTGGATACACTGGTTCTCATATGATCATCGAAGTTAAGCAACGTTGAGCCTAGTCAGTACGTAGATGGGTGATCATTTGGGTATACTAGATACCATACTCTGCTGGGAATCATGTAGAGAGCCTCCTGTGGCGATCCCATTAAATTCTCCTGAGGAGGAGACCAATCGCTACACTATGCTCAATGATGCAAGCCTAAGGATCCCTGAACCCTCTGTCTAGCCTGGATGCAAGCGACAAGAAATGAATAAATACAAACTTATTTTCTATAGTTTTGAGAAGGGTCATTAACATTCAAATAGTTCTTTGGACGATTGAACTCCTTCTTGTTGTTTGTGTTGTTCTATAGTTTTGAGAAGGGTCATTAACATTCAAATAGTTCTTCGGATGATTGAACTCCTTGTGGTTTGTGTTGTTAACACAACATTTTGGCCGATCTATTCTTTGGCCTTCCTCTGGTGTAATATCCGAATGTGATGGGGTAAACAAAAGTTTTTAATTCCAAAGCATGTAACCCTTATAACATAGGATACTTTCCTCTATGGGAGGAGGCCCAGATTATTGACAGAGAAGGCTGTGGGAAGCAGAGAAAAATCAAAGAGGCAGCTCACATCAAAATGTTGACTGAATGCATTAGTTGGACAAGTGTGGATTTCAACATGATGTGGCTTCCGCTGCTCAACAGAAAATCAGCGTTGGCGTTCGAACCCGATAGGAGAAACACAGAACACCCTCGGAAGCCAGAGAGACACTGGACACCCTCGGAGAGGTAGAGAGCAGCTGGGCTTGGGAGCACACGGCCAGTTCCCCTGTTGGGAACAGTCTGTCGGCTCTCATTATCTCTCTCCCACTTTTCATTCTCTACCACAACACAATGTATCTTATGAAATAAAAATATATCCTCATATTTTTATAAATCAAGTTTTCGAGTCTTCCTTTTTCTCCAAGTTCCGGATTTTCCTCCCGTGGACCTAGATCGATACACAACATGGTTAGTCACTCGATAGAAACCCTCATGTGACTGACATCTTTTGGCAGCATGCTGTTTTGATCAATTAAAAATTTGGAAAAAGGGGTGATCAATGAATAAGTTACTTCTCTCGCCTTTTGTTAGGCGGTGATCTCTAAAAAAAGTCTGAATTTAATAAAAAAAAACGTGAATGCTGCTAAACACAATCTAAGGGACCAATTTAGCATAAACTTACATTGCAGATTGACCCCCCCCCCACTAAAAACCTATTTAGGGGGCAATTTTTGTTGACTTAAGTAGATGTTTAATTTTTAGCCCTCTAGCTCCGTTGGTGTGACTTGTATGCATGATACATACACAGTCAGGCAGAACAATTTAAAAACTGAAGAGACCTATGTTGACAGTTTTGGTCGACAGTTTCTAACACTTCACAAATTCTATTCATCAAATTCTCAATTTACTGAAGCAGAAAATTATTAAATGTAATATGAAACGCCAGGTAGCTAGACATTTTGGGGCCCAAAAGGCTTGGCTCCTTCCAACATTTATTGCGATTCGATGAAAAAGGAACATTTGCAATAGATAGACATGCACTAACACTTAAGTGGTGAAAAACAACAATTATTATTTATGCAATTCATGTATGTACAAATATTGTATATTTTGGAGGATAAGACAGCACTTGAAGCATCCAAGCAGAAAAAAACCCCCCAAAAATAGGGTCGTCCTATTGGCCAGATACAGATACAGTTGATTAAACAGTGAGCTAAAACCATGAAATTCAAACTGAAATTGGGGTCACGTATTATCTAAAGGTTGCCTTATCCGCTGAGATATACAGCATATCCTTGTTAATCACTGCTACCTATAACAGACCGGTTTAAACACTGTTGCCGGGTTGAGTTAATCACTGCTACCCACACCAGATTGGTTTAAACACTGTTGCTGGGTTTAGGTTATTCATGTGATCTAACATTTATATGTATATATCTATGTATCTGGACTTCATACAGCCCTAACCGTTCATAGTAGAAACTTGAAATTTTGCAGACACTCCTCTTAATGAGTAGGGAAAATGTTGTTTTGTTTTTTTTAATACCCCCTCCCCAAAAAATAGATTTTTAGTGGGGGTTCAATTTTCAATGTAAGTTTATGCCAAATTGGTCCCCCAGTTTGTGCAGCAGCATTCTGACTTGTCTATTTTAAATTTGGACTTCTTTAGTGATCACTGCCCACCACCACTGTTTAATTTACAAGGTAAAAAGAAGCATATATAGGTGGCAGTGATTCATAATTTCCCTTGGAATGCTAGTTAGTCTATATGTCAGTAGAAATGCAGTAGGTGAACTATAATTGATAAAGCTTTTTTGTCCCCCACTCCTCATTTGGGACCTCACCCCCTGCTCCCCCTCAGCTGTGCCTCTGTACATATAATTAGATCACTGGCAAGAACAGGTGCCATATGTGAAAAACTTCTCAGAAACGTAAAAAATTGAGGATTAGAATGTTAGGAATATTTAGCAGGAAATAACGTGAATATTTAGCAGCAGTTGCAAAAACAGGAAAGTTTGTCCGTCTCGCTGAATGATTTATGTATTTATTAGAAAACCGTCAACCAAAACTGTCAGCGAAACTATAAACATAGGTTTCTTCAGTTTGGCTGGCTATGTATCTATCATGCTTACAGGTCCTACAAGCTGAAAATTTAAACATTTACTCCTTATTATGTCTAGAAAAAACAGTGTTTTGGTTTTTTGAAAATTCCCCACCTAAATAGGTCATTAGTGAGGGGTTCAATTTGCAATGTAAGTTTATGCTAAATTGAACCTTAGTTTGTGTCCGGTAGCATTCACACTTTTTCTTTTGAAAATTCCGACTTTTTTTAGTGATCACTGCCCAACAAAATGCAAGAGAAGTAACTTATTCACTGATCCCCCCTTTTTCTAATTTTTTAATTGCTTACCTCCAACACGGCTTGTTGCCAAAAAACATTGGTCACATGAGGTTTCTATTGAGTGACTAACCACACCTGTTGATTCTCTAGAATGTCTAAAGGACATGTCTTCATCTGGTTGTCCGTATCTTCAAGACAATAGTCTTTAATGATGTTTTGTTTTTAAATCATGTCACCAATGTTTTGTGTCTGGCAGCATTCATGCTTGTTTTCTAAAAATTCAGACTTTTAGTGATCACTGCTCAACAAAATGCGAGAGAAGTAACCTATTCATTGATCACCCCTTTTGCCAATTTTGTAATTGGTTCCTTCCAATATGCTGCCAAAAAACGTTGGTCACGTGAGGGTTTCCATTGAGTGACTAACCAGACCTGTTTATTTATTTTCAGCTTGGAAAATAAATGAGGAATCTGTACATCCAACTCTTTCAAGACATTTCAGAGCAGATGCATCCAAAATGTCTCCTTTGTTGATCTAAATGCAATGTAATATAATGTTTTGCGGCAAAATATTCAAAAAGAAACTAAAACTAGCTTTCCAAGGGAAATTATGTATCACCACCAACTATATATGCTGTGTTGGGGGTGATCAATTAAAAAGTTGTGCTGCGATCACTAAAAAAAGTAGTGACCAATTTAGCATAAGCTTACATTGAAAATTAAATCCTCCACTACAACGCTATTTTGGAGGGAAATTTTCAAAAAACAAAGAAACAGCATTTTCCCTAATTGAGGGGAGTGTGTGAACAAAATTCCAAGTTTCTGCTATGAACAGTTAGAGCTGGGCAAAGTCCAGATGGATAGATAGATGAAATTGCACCCCCCTATAAAAACCTATTTAGAGGGGGGGGGGGACTTAAAAAAAAAAATATTTTCCCTACTAATTAAGGGGAGTGTGTGGACAAAATTCCAAGTTTCTACTATGAACGGTTAGGGCTGGGCAAAGTCCGGTTCAATAAGCAATTAATTTTATGCTAAATTGGTCACTTGGTTTGTATTCAGTAGCGTTCATACTTGTTTTTTGAAAATTCCTCCCCTGTAAATAGGTTTTTACAAAATTTGGACTTTTTAGTGCCTAACCAAAGTAACTTATTCATTCATCACCCCTTTTTTCCAAATTTTTTAATTGATCACCCCACACACAGCATATATGGGTGGCAGTGATTCATAATTTACCCTGGAATGCTAGTTACTATTAATTTGTTGCTACAATTTACCTTCATCTTAATTGTTGTTGCTTTTTATCACAACTAAACTCAGGCTGGTTTCCCTTCAGCAGAGGAAATAAATTAACAGCATGGATCGGAATAAAAAATAAGTTCCAGGTGAGAATTGAACTCACGACCCTCTATGCCGGTGGGTGGCTCGCTTAACACCCGACCACTCTTACCACTGAGCTACAGGAACTCAACCCTCATCCCAATCGCTTCTGTACCATGTTTGTTATTAAATGGTAGTTCAGTTTCGGTATTCCAATTTTATTTTTATTTATTTTATTAGATGAAGTATTGTAAATCATTATTATTAGTTTTTTTCTACTATTTACCTTCATCTTAGTTGTTGTTGCTTTTTATCGCAACTAAACCCAGGCTGGTTTCCCTTCAGCAGAGTAAATAAATTAACAATGATATATGACGTGACTTGAGATGTTTTGAAGTCACAATTTTGAAATTGTATTTACTTTCAAAGAGTTTTTCGGATGATTGAACTCCTTCTTGTTGTTTGTGTTGTTAACACAACGTTTTGGCTGATCCATTCTCTGTGTACTTTGTGTACTATCTGAATGTGATGCTGGTAAACAGAAATTCCTGAAGAAGGCCGCAGAATGGATCGGCTGAAACGTTGTGTTAACAACACAAACAACAAGAAGGAACTCACTCATCCGAAAAACACTTTGAATGTTAATGACCCTTCTCAAAACTATAGACAATATCTGTCCTTACTTTGTTTTTCTTTACAAATTTTCTTGTGTAAAGATCTAGCAAGGGATATGACTCCCAGAAATTCAGTTAACATGAGTTCTCTCCCTTGCACTTTCAGACATATATAGAAGGAGGCGGATGTCAGTCAGTCAGTTAGTGACAGTCATTGTTACTAGAGATGATTGTGCATCTCACTAAATGCTGGAGGCCCCCTCAAGGATCCAAGCCCCCCAGGCCCCAAAATCTCTAGCTACGTCACTGTTTTTTGTAATCAATTTGGTGTCACATGACTGTTAAGTTCATCCCTTCTTCTTTTCCTCTTTTGTCTTTCAAATATTCTTCTTCTTCTTCTTCTTCTTCTTCTTCTTCTTCTTCTTCTTCTTCTTCTTCTTCTTCTTCTTCTGTTTTTGTTTTCTTTCATCTCTATTTCTTTTTTTTACCTCTTTTCTTCTTTTACTTCTTTTTTCTTGATCTTTGTCCTTTTTTCTTGATCTTTTTCTTCTCATTCTTCTTCTTCTTCCTCTTTTTTGCTTGACTTCTTCTCTTTCTTCTTCCTCTTCTTGTTTGTTTTTGTTCTTCTCATTCTACTTCTTCTACTGCCTCTACTTTTTTCTCATACTTCTTCTTCTCCTTCCTCCATTCTTGTTGTTGTTGTTCTTCTATTTTACTCCTTCCATTCTTCTTCTTCTTCTTCTTCTTCTTCTTCTTCTTCTTCTTCTTCTTCTTCTTGTTTTTGTTCTTCTTCTTCTCATTCTACTTCTTCTTCTTACTTCTTGTAATCCTTCCATAAAGGTATCAGAATCATTTTATTTTGCAGTATCAATTATCAATTACCATTTCTGTTCCTTCTTCTTCCCAATGACGCAATCTGCTTTGCAATCTTTCCAGCTATTGATATTCCTGGCCTGGAAAATCCCAGACGCTTTTAAATCCAATGTTTCCCATTATTGAAAATGGAAATCTAATCACATCTTTCTTCTTTTATTTACCTCTGCCAGCAAAGTTGGAGAGGTAGATGTATTACTCCGTGTCTTTCTGTCCGTCTTTCCATCTGTCTGTCTGTCCACACAGTATCTCCAAAGGTTCTCCATTAAATTCTGTGGAAGGGTGGGCTACAGAAGAAATGATTAAATTTTTCTGTGGATCCATGCACAATTACCTCCCCTACGTTGTAATGATTCCAGTTACGTGCGCTTAATTACATGATGGATGAATTTTAGAAACATGATAAGTCAGCCAATTCAAGATTCGGCCAATGAATGTCCAGGATAACTGTGTTTGGGAAACAGAAATTCGGGAAGATGAACCAGACCTTGAACAACATCTGAGCAGAATGATTGCCTGTAATCATATGTATATTTTCTTCTCTCTCCCTTCCTACCCTCTTAATAAACAGCCTAACTTTATTTTCTCCACTCTCTTCCTATCCTCTCATTAAACTAACTTTATTTTCTCCTCTCTCCCTTCCTACCATCTTAATAGACTGTCTAACTTTCGTTTCTCTGCCCTCTTCCTATCCTCTCATTAAACTAACTATATTTTCTCCTCTCTCCCTTCCTACCGTCTTAATAAACTGCTTAACTTTCTTTTCTCCACCCTCTTCCTATCCTCTCATTAAACTAACTTTATTTTCTCCTCTCTCCCTTCTTACCCTCTTAATAAACTGCCTAACTTTCTTTTCTTCACTCTCTTCCTATACTCTCATTTAACTACCTAACTTTATTTTCTCACCTCTCCCGTCCTACTCTCTTATTAAACTACCCAACAAATAATCCAGTCTTTTAACCACTCATTAAGCACAGCAATTTGTACATTTACAAATTGAATATTTTACCCAGATTACTTCATGATTTGATATTAAAAACATAGATTCTATCGGTGTCAAATTTCTCACGTCACAATATGTGTGAATGTGTCAGAATCAACTAAACAATTCGGTTGCACTCAACACATGTTCCAGCTGTTTAGAAGCTAAAAAAATGGAAAAATCATGTAACTTATATAATCAGATAAATATGAATGCTACAAAAACAGGTTTGGTTAGACACTCAATAGAAACCATCACATGACCAACGTCTTTTGGCAGCATGCTATGTTGGGGGTGATCAATTAAAAAAAATTGAAAAAGGGATGATCAATGAATAAGTTACATCTCTCGCCTTTTGTTGGGCAGAGATCACTAAAAAAGTCTGAATTTTCAAAAAACAAGCATGAATGCTGCCGGATACAAACTAAGAAATCAATTTAGCATAAACTTACATTGCAAATTGAACCCCCCACAAAAACTTATTTGGCAAGGGGGGTTTTCAAAAAAACAAAAAAACTTTTTCTAGACATAATAAAGAGTAAATGTTTAAACCTTCAGCTCCATTGGTGTGGCCTGTATGTGCAATACATACATAGATAATGTATGTGCAATACATACATATATGTATGTATGTATGCATTTATGTATGTGCAATACATACATAAATGCATACATACATATATAGCCAGCCAGCCAAACTTAAAAACTGAAGAAACCTATGTTGACAGTTTTGGTGACAGTTTTGGTGACAGTTTTGGTTGACGGTTTCTAATACTATATATCTAAAAAGGAAGACACTAAAAAAATAAGCACAGCAGCATTGGTAATATTTTAAACATATATTTATAGCTTTTCAACAGATGTTACAGTCATCTGAAAAGGGTTGGAGAACTGAACAGCTAAAATCAAAAAGGATAGAGATAATAGCCTAAAACATTGAACTTTTGGTTAATATGATACAGTAGTCCCTCTTTATAAAGCGGGTGTTCGGGTCCAAGAAAGACGACTGTGTTATAACTGATCCGTGGATAATAAAAAGTCAATTACAAGTTCACTGGTGAATGAAGGTGTTGTTTTCATCACAAAATCAAAGAAATTATGTGTTTTTATATAGAGGATGGATGCTGGGTGCCCGTTGTTTTGTAGAGGAAAGAAGTCTGTCCTATGATTTGGGTATCAGAGCTTCTTAATTTCAGTTGTTTTTATATACAACTTTTAATTCGAGCTGTTGTTTCTACGGCAATGAATAAAAGTGCGGTCAGTTAATAAAGAATAAGCCTTCGGTGAGAATCGAACTCACACCCTCATTGAAGGCTTATTCTTTATTATCCAACTGTGTTGAAGGTAAAAACTAGTCAAATGTAATCAAAATAAAATAAGGAATATTTTAAATAAAATAAAGAATGATTTTAATAAAATAAGTAATGCTTTATTTGAATTTCTGTAATCCACAATTCTCTCTCTCTTGTGATTGGTCAATTCGTCAGAAACTGACCAATCGCAACATTACGGACCGAGATTGTGACAAGTATAATTATTCTAATAATGAACAGTGTGATTTTCTTGGGTCGCCAGTTGTAACACACGACCATCCTACTTATTTAAAGTTTTGATTAAAAAAATACTTCCTGCCGACTGTTTCAAACTACGCAAATGAATTCAGTATTTTTTTCTATAAAAAAAAAATCTCAATCGAATTATATCCATGAATTTGTTTCCACTGCGATTAACAAGTAGATCATTTGAAGAAACCCAAATGAGAACAGATGTTGCATAGCAATGATCAGCAAGCCAATCTTGCTGGCCATTGTTTGTAAGTTCAATCCGTATCGGATCACCCAGTATAGACGGTCTGATACCAATTCATGCTAAGTTACTATACTTATATAATGAACGGTGTGATTTTCTTGGTTTGCTGTCCATAACACTTGACTCTCTCACTCAGGGGTAAAAATTTTGCTGATAAAAGTACCTCCTTCCCACCATTTGAAACTATGGACTCTTCAACTGCTATTATTTTTTCTTAAAAAATAGTTTCATAGAAATACCTGCCATCCCTTTTCATATGATATTTATATACTCCAACCTTAATTCTTACTTGTGTATATTGCATGTTCTGAAAAGACAAGAAAGATGTGGTTTCTATTACTGCATAGTCAGTACTCAGACTTCAGTTTATATTAGTGGCACAATTTAGAGGTGTAACTAGAGATTTGGCAGCAGGGAGGGGGGGGGGCGTCTTTGAGGGGCCCCCGCCAACATTTAGTGAAATTTGTCAGTAGATATGCAGTAGGTCAACTACTATCTATAAAGCTTTTAGGGTACTCCTCCATTGGTGTTTACAAGCTATGCCCCTGGCACAATAGTTTCTTATAAAATAGGTGAGAGTTAATAGGAACTGTTTTTAAATTTTATTCAGAAATATTAGTGTACATAATAGACTACTTTTAAGTTACCCTACCATTTTGAGTGAAGAGTGAATATATAATAAAATGGCAAAGTAAAAAAGAAACAGGAAATTGTATTGAATCAAAGAAATGATCAAAGGAGAAAATATTTTAAGAATAGGAGAAAGCAAGTAATCACAATATTCTTTGAGAATAAGAGATTTTTGTTCAGTCGTTCTGAATTGGTCAAGTACCGTCTGGAGTTGTCAGCCTGTAGAAAAGTAAACAGTTCCTGCAGACAGCAAGGGTGATCTAAAGAGAAGAACGAAGGCTGCCAAGAAAGTCAGTGAAGTGCAACTGACCCAATATCTGATTAAAAAGGAGAAGAAGCCTTTTACAAGATGAATTATTTCTGGCCACTGGGTCAATTGTTGCCGTCTTAATATGGCAGACATGAAAGGTGAGATCTAAACAGGTTGTGTTTGCTTGAATTGAAGAAACTTTTATGAACAAGTTCATTAACACAGTGTTTGTTAAACTGCTGAATGATTCGCCCAAGAGTGAATGAAATTATTTGGGGTGAATGAATGAAACTAAAGGGGTGAATGAAGATTGAATGAAACATGAAGGGTGAAAGACTCAGATATTTATATTTTTCAATAATAATAATAATATTTCTCATCACAGTGTTATTTTTCATCACTCCTAGTTTTCTTTACAAATTTTTAGGATGTTCAAAAAACATGAATAAAACTAGTAGTCCGAGGGCCAGCTGGGGCTACCGTGCACCCCCCCCCATGATTCTACATTTAGGGTACCAAAATGTTCCTTAGGATGTTCTCTTTCAGAAAAAAGATGTTCCCAAGAAAAAAGTTGGAAAGGACTACCTCATTTGCATAAAACAAAATGGCTGCCAGCATACACAAAAAAACAGAATTTCATATCTCGTCTCCCAGTTAACATATCTGAGTACTTTAAAAGGCTAAATCATGAGTTTAAGACATGAAGAATTCAGAAATTCACTTTATTTTACCCTAAAAAATTTATAGATATTTCAGGATTTTACAAGGAAGTGTCAAGTATACTTTATAGACAAAATTGTGGATTTAGTTCATGAAGGAGATATATACATGTATATATATCGTTGGAAAGAAAATTTGCTCAGCTTCCCAATGGGGTATCTTGTCAATTTGTATCTATTAGGCTTAAAAAGTTGCAGCTTAAAACGTGAAGCTAAGTATTCAGCATTTTACGAGAAAACTTCAAGTCTACTGTCCAAATTCTATCGATCGTAGAATTAGTTTTTGATGGAGGTATCATCATCATCAGCCATTATAAGTCCACTGCTGGACGAAGGCCTTTCCCATCTCCTTCCATGACAACCTATCTTGTGCTAATCTCTGCCAAGTCTTACCGGCAAACTTTTCTATCTTGTCCCTCCATCTTGTGTCTGACCGTTTCCTACTTCTTTTACTATCCCATGGGCACCAATCTGTTAGTGTTTTCCCCCATTTATTGTCATCTCTTCTCGCTAGGTGGCCGGCCCATAGACTAGAGTAAAGGATGGAGGTATATACAT
>VCCN01004515.1:2801402-2816227 GCA_006491835.1 Architeuthis dux | reverse complement strand
TTTCCAAGGCATTTAACTCATTCTGACTACAGTAAAAGCTTAATTGTCTTTGTGTAACTCTTTAGAAACATAAAACTATATTTACATCACAAACAGTCAAAGATGAAACAAGTCCCAATCCAAATAAGTTTTTGTCAGCACCACACCTACACGCATTAATCATTGCATTTTATGCTTATTCTCTCACCTGTATGTATATGCAAATAGTACAAAATCCGAACAATCCCAAACGGTTCTGGCCTCAGGAATTTCAGGGATACTCAACCTGTATTTCTTCTTACACAACACAACAAATGTAAAAAAGAGTATTTACATATGAAAAAGTAGTTGTTACCAGAAAAAAAATGTACAAAACAAGTCCCTAAGATTGACAGGGCTTCTGGGTACACAACATTGGTGCTTCTCCCATTGGAGAACAGTGGAACAGTTGTTTTTTATAGAGTTTTGTCCGAAAAGAATTTTCAGGATTGCACAATGATTTTCAAACAAAACAGAAAATTTTTTTAACCCTTTAAGTTCTTCCGTTAGCCTGGAAAAAAAGAAGGTATTTAAAAGAAATAATGACCTCTGGTGATCTCAAATGAGCTTGGCAGTCAGCACCACCTATCCTATCTTTTTTTTCTGCCCAAGTTAACCCCATGTACCAATTTACCACCAACAATGTAATTGTTTGGCTGCAATATGGCTGAAAAATGCTATTTTAATCCAAAACTGACCTCTGATGACCTCCAATCATGACTTTGGAGTAAACACAAATTGTTTGTAAAATCAACAATTTATTAACATGTTTCGCTGGTTACAGCTTCATCAGAATAAGACAAAAATACAAAAGGAAACATCAATTATTTAAAAATTTTTGAAGATGTTCGGAAAAAAGTCATTTGTGTATAATTTTGAAATTGAGCCTCGGGAGGTGGATGAATGAAGGCCTGATCTTGAGAAAGTCAACCATATTGTCTTTATATATTTGAATTGTTATTATTACTAAAGAATATTACTGAATCAGATCTCTTTCATTTCTATTCAATGATATCCCGTTCTGTTTTAATATTAATTTAGCCAGAAATGGGGATATGTTGCAAAAAAGGTAGGGGGGCAGCCATTAAATCTGGGGGGCCATGAATAGAAGTGTTCAGCATTGCTAAAAAAGAGCTAAATTGTTTTTTAAATAGCCAAAAATCACCAAATATGGACAAAACATGCCAAAAAATGGCCAAAATGTTTAAGCACGTCTGTGCTAATTTAGCGCTTTTTTGCTCTGCCATAACAAAAATGGCCAAGTATATGATGAAAGAAGGTGAAGCAGTTTCAAGCACTGGAGATGTGTCATAAAAATGGTTTATGTTGTAAAAATTAGTACGCTAAAATTAATTCACATCACATTCACCAGGGTGGGGGCCAAGTGATTTCCAGAAGGGGCCAGGCACCCCCAGGCTCCACCTTGGGAATGAGCCTGATTAAATATGAGCATCCAACACTGTAGTATCTATCAAAGTAATACAAATCTTTCACCTTGTCCATAACTGTGGCACATCAAAATGAAGTACTCGCAGCTGGCTTACTTGCTTATATACCATGTGCAGTTGTTGCGAGACAGTAGCTGTCATTCTTGCCACATGACAGCTGGTCCTAATGTTTTGGCTTATCAGTGTATACACACATACATAAATGCATACATATGCTCATAGCATACACATATGTACATAGACAAACAATAAGGGAGAACATTTTTTGAAAGTAAACATTTTTTTAAAATGGTTTCATATATTTTCATATACTTATATTAGGCCGGGGGCCAGCAGGGCCTACCGTGCACCCCCCCCCCCATGATTCTACATTTAGGGCACCAAAATGTTCCTTAGGATGTCCTCTTTCAGAAAAAAGATGTTCCCAAGAAAAAAGAACTACCTAATTTACATAAAACACAATGGCCACCAGCACACACCAAAAAAGACAGAATTTCATATCTCGGCTCCCAATTGACATATCTGAATACATTAAAAGGCTAAATCATGGGTTTCAGACATGAGGAATTAAAAAAACTACTTTATTTTACCTTAAATAAATAATTTAGCCTTGGTATTCAGCATTTTACGAGAAAAATGTGCATAACCAGTCCAAATTTATGGATTGTGGAATTAATTCCTGATGGAGGTATATACATATATATATACATCCTTAGAAAGAGAATCCACTCTGTTCTTGAATAGTGTAAGTTGTAAATTTGTATTTGTTGGGCTAAAGACTTACAGCCGAAAACTTGAAGCTAGGTATTCAGCATTTTACAAGAAAAGTTTGAGTACACAGTCAGAAATCTATGGATTGTGAAATTAATCCTTGATGGATGTATACACATCTACATATCGTTAGAAAGGGAATTCCACCGGCTTTCCAACGAGCCATGTTTGATCTGAAAAAGCTACAGCTGAAAGTGTGAAGCTAGGTATGTAGCATTTTTCAAGGAGATTTCAATTACACAGCAAGAATTCCATGGATTGTGGAATTATTTCTTGATGCAGGTATACACATATATATATTGTTAGAAAGAGAATTTCATCAGCTCAATTTGTATCTGTTTGGCTTAAAAAGTCACAGCCCAAAACATGAAGCTAGGTGTTGAGTATTTTACGAGAAAACTTCAAGTACACAGTCCTAAGTCTATGGATTATGGCATTAATTCCCGATGGAGGTATATACATATATATATCGTTAGAAAGGGAATTTTATCAGCTTCCAAACGGTGTATGTTCTCAATTTGTAACTGTTGGGATTAAAATGTTACAGATCTAAATGTGAAGCTAGGTGTTGAACATTTTACGAGAAAACTTCAAGTACGCTGTCCAGAGTTTATGGATTGTGGAATTAATTCTTGATGAAGGTATACACATATATATATTTCTAGAAAGGGGATTCTATCAGCTTTCTGATGGCATATGTTGCCAATTTGTATCTATTGGGCTTTAAAAGTTACAGTCGAAGTATTCAGCATTTTACGAGAAAACTTCAAGTACACAGTCAAAGATCTATGGATTGTGGAATTAATTTTTGATGGAGGTATATACATATATATATCATTAGAAATGGAGTTTTATCAGCTATCTAACGGTGGATGTTTCCAATTTGTATCTGTTGGGCTTAAAGGGTTACAGCCCAAAACGTAAAGTTAGTATTTAGCATGTTACACACAGTTCACGTTTTTGGCAGTAACACTTTCAGCCCTGGAGATACAAATTGGCAAGATACACCGTTGGAGAGCTGATGAATTTCTCTTTCTAAAGATATATATATGTATATAGCTCCACAACCATAGACTTTGGACTGTGTACTTGGAATTTTCTTGTAAGATGCTGAATACCTTGCTTCACATTTTGGGGTGTAACTTTTTAGGCCCAACAGATAGAAATTGTGAACATACACTGCCGGATAGCTGATGGAATTCCCTTTCCAATGATATATAATGCTCTATATATATATTTACTTTCATCAATATTTAATTCTACAATCCATAGACTTTGGACTATGTACTTGAAGCTTTCTTCATAAAATGCTAAGTACTTAGCTTCACGTTTTGGACTGTGACTTTTTAATCCCAACATATACAAATTGGTAACATACACCGTTGGGAAGCTGATACAATTTCCTTTCTAACGATATATACATGTATATACCTCCATCAAAAACTAATTCTACGATCCATAGAATCTGGACAGTGGATTTGATGTTTTCTCGTAAAATGCTGAATACTTAGCTTCGCGTTTTGGACTGTAACTTTTTAAGCCCAACAGATACAAATTGGGAACATGCACCGTTAGAAAGCCGATATATATATGGCGATATATATATATACTTTAATCAAAGATTAATTCTAGGATTCATATTCATATTTTTAATCACAAATATAATGCGGCTCTCTTATGTCGACAGTATGAAATCAAATGATGGATAATTTTATATCCAATCGACAGAATATGATAATTATAATGACATTTATTTGCCCGGCATCGGTGTGAGCGACTGCTAAACGAGCGGGCTAAATCGTAAATGTGAATAATATATATATGTATATATCTCCTTCATGAATTAAATCCACAATTTTACCTATAAAGTATACTTGACACTTCCCTGTAAAATCCTGAAATACCTATGAATTAATCTTTTAGGGTAAAATAAAGTATATTTTTGATTTCCTCATGTCTGAAACTCATGATTTAGCCTTTTAAAGTACTCAGATATCTCAACTGGGAGACGAGATATGAAATTCTGTTTTTTTGGTGTATGCTGGCAGCCATTTTGTTTTATGCAAATGGGGTAGTTCTTCCCGACTTTTTTCTTGGGAACATCTTTTTTCTAAAAGAGGACATCCTAAGGAACATTTTGGTGCCCTAAATGTAGAATCATGGAGGTGGGGGGTCACAGTAGGCCCTGCTGGCCCCTGGCCTATATAATCCTCAGAAATAATTTCAGAAACATAGATGTCAGAAACTAAATGCAATTTTTATCAAAGACAGGTCTGGTTAGTCACTCAATAGAAACCATCATGTGAGCAACGTCTTTTGGCAGCATGCTGTGTTGGCGGTAATCAATTAAAAAATTGGAAAAGGAGTGATCAATCAATAAGTTACTTCTATTGCCTCTTGCTTGACAGTAATCACTAAAAAAGTCTGAATTTTCAAAAACAAGTTCAGACACAAACTAAAGAACCTATTTAGCATAAACTTACATTGTAAATTGACCCCCCCCCCCACTAAAAACCTATTTAGGAGGAATTTTAAAAAAAACCCAAAAAACTTTTTTTCTAAAGATAATCAGGAGTAAATGTTGAAATTTTCAGCCCTCTAGCTTCATTGGTGCGGTCTGTACGTGTGATACATACATACCTAGCCAGCCAGCCAGCCAGACCAGCTCAAAAACTGGAGAAACCAATGTTGACTGTTTTGGTTGACAGTTTTGGTTGAAAGTTTCCAATAAGAATTTGGGAAATCTAAAAGGTTTGAATCAATTTTAGTCTGAGTAGAAAATTCAAAATGGCAGAAAAATTTGAAGATAAAAGAAAAGTGTGATGTGATTTTTGACTGAAATTGGCAGGCAAGCTCTTTTAGATGCTCTAGCATCTATAGTGGCGATTGCTGTCACTGACTGACATACCAAAATATGTGTTACAACATTTCGGCCGATCCATTCTTCCGCCTTCCTCAGGTGTAATATCCGAATGTGATGGGGGTAAACAGAAGTTTTTACTTTCAAAGGAGGTAACCCTTACAATGTTGGATTGGAAGTGTTTCTTTGTCCTTGACTTGTCGGGTTTGGGTCTGTTGAGCAACGAAAGCCACATTGGGTTGAACTCCACACTTGTCTGACATAGTCGACATGTGTTTGAGCTGCCTCGTTGATTTTTCTTTGTTTCCAACAGCGTTCTCTGTCAATAAGCTGGACTTCCTCCCAGAGAGGAAGGTGGTCACCTTTCTGTCTCTAGATATGGTCAGCCATTCTAGATTTTCCGTCCAAAGAACTATTTGAATGTTAATGACTCTTCTCAAAACTATAGCAAATATCTAGATGCTTTTGGTTGTGTCTAGATGTCAGAAATTACTATTTAGATCATTTTTGATAAAATAAGTAATTTTTTAATTTAATTTATAGTAATAAAATAAGTAATAGTTATAATAAATTAGGTAATATTTTAATAAAAGATTATAAAAGAAATGTTGAACATTAAAGTCACATTTAATTTATTAATATTATATAACTGGCTGGGTTACGTGACATTGCCCAGGGAAAAATCACCTCAAATATAAAAATACAAGAAAACAAATATTTTATAGAGATTTCATAAAAGGGAAAAACCTAATTCCTGCTCGGTTTTGACTCCTAAAACGGAAAAAAACTTCCCCATGAATTTTGACCCTGCAAAACTGATCCCTAAAAGGTTAACCCCCCCCAAACTGAAAAATTACCCCCCTCGATTTTTATTTTTATAAAGGAACAATTCCCCCGATATTGACCCCTAAAACGTGAAAATCATTTTGCCCCCCCTAGAAAAAAGAGTCCCACTTTCGATTTTGACCCCTAAAAAAGCCCACCCGATTTGACCTTTAAAAGAGAAAAAAATTCTCCCTCCCCGATTCTGACCCCTAAACGGAAAAGACCGCTAAAGTTTTCCTTGATTTTGACTGTTAGTGAGATTACCTTTCTCTCTCTCCTGCACATATATGCATTCTCACTCTCTCTCTCTCTCTTTCTCTCTTTCACGCTTTCTCTTCCTCTCTCTAATGTAAACATTCTCACTCTTTGTCATACAACATGTGGAACACGCATGATGACATTGATTACTCCGTCATCCCTATTGGACATAATAATGCAGAAAATCAGAACCCTGGGACTTTTAGTTTGGCTGTGATGCTCAATGCAGACATACATACATACATACATACATACAGTTACACACAAAAATAGTGACTTTTGCATAGTATTAGAGATATATTTCCTGGATTTTAATTATGTATCTGGAGAATCTAGATATTTCTTTTAAGATGTTTTTGACTCAATTTTAGATGTCAACTTGAAAATAAAGTTGCCAACACTGTCCTTGCTAGATCTTCATACTAGAAAAGAACTAGCACAGCTATGGTCTGACTTTCAGGCTTGTTTTTAATGGCCTCTGATTCTGAATGTGATGATTCAACACATTTTTTTCAATCTTGGCTTCCTTTGGCTTGATTTTATATTGAATTGATGGAATCTGTGTTATTTATTTTCTAATTCTAGCTAGAGCAAGCAACAAAAAGAACTGCATATTTTCAGACATCTAAGTCTTATGAAGTTTGCAGGAATATATATCTATATCTATCTATGATTAAATCAAAGAGAAAAGAGAGCATTTTGAAATCATTACTCAGAAACAGAGAAGGAGGTATGGGGAGGAGGCAGTCAACTGATCTTTAATAGAATCTCCAAAGATATTAATTTGAAATCTAAACCAGACAGGAATATTTTAAAATCATATGAACTTTGTTAGCATATACCTTGTCAACAGACAATTTTAAAATCATTAGGATGAAAGTAACTCTAAAAGACATACGTGTAACTGAGGACATACATGTGGGTAATAAATATTTGATTAGTAACAAACTAGCATTGCTCTTTCCATGGCCCTCTTTACTACCAACTCAGAATAGCACAGAGAGCCATGGAAAGAGCAATGCTAGGGATAACTCTAAGAGATAGAAAAAGATCGACATGGATGGGGAAAAGATTAACCGATTGGTGTCCATGGAACAGTAAACAAAGTAGAAAAGGGCCAGACACAAGATGGAGGGACAAGATAGAAAAGTTTGCCGGTAAGACTTGGCAACAGTTAGCACAAGATAGGTCATCATGGAAGGAGATGGGAAAGACCTTTGTTCAGCAGTGGATTTATAACGGCTGATGATGATGATGATGATGATGATGGTTAATTGTCCCTGGTGGAAAAAAAGCTGGGGACTATCATTCGCTATGGGTGTCTATTGTCAATGTCATCGCTGTTGCCGTCTTGTGTCCTTTTCCTCAATTGGATAACTTTGTTATTCCTTAATATATTTCAATGAAATTTTGTATGTAGGCTTGTGGAGAGATTCTACCTGGGGGATGGTGCGTTATGTCCAATTTTTTTACGCAATAATGTTGTTTTTGTTTACAATTGGAAATATGGCTATGATGTTGACAAAACCCCAGGAATTAGTGAGTTACAGTCGATCCAATTGTTTGTTTACATTTTATATGTAAATAACCATATGTCAACATGCGAAAAATATTGAACTTTAGAACTGCTGGACCGATTAGAATGAAAATTGTTATATAGGTTCTAGGGCGCCTAATTACTGAAATTTTAAAGAATTTTATGGATTGAATAAAAAGAAATGGGTATCTCAGAGTTAATAATCCTAATAAACAACTAATTGCCACCCTCTCTCTATTTCAACCATTTACTGACAGATTTAAAAAAATATTTCCTATCTTGTGGATATAATATTTGCAAATATATCTCCCTCATCCTCAGGACATGCTAATAATCCTTAATATAGTTTACGAGATGTCAGTCTGTCTGGAGGGTAAAGTGAACACACAAACATAAATTTGGCTGTTCTGCAGTGTGTGTACATGTGTTTGTTTGCTGGTTGCTGATTCTACGACTGCAGCTACTGTTGCTGATGTGTCAATTTCATTTTTTACCCAAAATGAATAGAAGGATTTTAGTTAACGTTACCTTGCATTAACCTTTCAAATCACTGTGTAAACATACTGACACAGAACACAACTTCAGTAGTAAAGTATAAACAAAGTTAATCACTTTCTTATTAACAACCTACAAGCACATTTTTGGACTTCCTTTCCTCCCTTATTGTATTGACATATGTTATTAGAAAGTAGAAAGCCTTTAGCCTAACCTAGCGGTTCCCAACCTTTTCAAGGTAATTATCCACGTTTGTCAATAAAATTACTAGTTTTCCCCTCTTCAATTTAGGTAAGGTGCAACAAAGAAGAATTTAAAATAATTTTTATTTTGCAAATAATTAGACAGCTTTATAACCACATGAACCATATAGTTTAATTTTATAATTGTACAGCTGCTGCTGTGTATTTGTTGCTCAAAGGAAGCAAGCGAAAATAATTAGGAACACATCATTTGAAATTCCAATTTATTACAAAAATATAAGAACTCTGCTATTGTAATTGATATACACATCAATGTGATCTCCGTTCTTGTTTTTTTGCTACTAGTTCTTCGATTTACAATAACTAAATCTAAAATAATTTTAATAAACAACACTGGTAAGGAAGATTCAGACCTTTGGTTGCACAGTTATACTCCATCTTGTATCACACATCATGGTGAAGTCATGATGAATGTTTTTAGTGGGTACCCTTAAACCAAAAACATTCACCATGACTTTTATTTTTACCTAACAGCCTTATTCCTCCCTTGGACTACCTATATTCCCCCTTGGGGGAAATTCTCCCCTGTTTGGGAACCAACGTAAGCAAAAAAGAAAAGAAAACAAAAAGAACCCCTCAGATTCCTGTAGCATTTATATTACAGACCTTCTATAAAACAACCCAAAACAAACAGGTCTGGTTAATAAGTGAACATTAAATAACTAGAATGACTAGCATTCCAAGGGAAATGTGTTAGGGGTGATCAATTAAAAAGTTGGGCTGTGATCACTAAAAAAGTTTGAATTTTCAAAAAACAAGCGGGCACAAACTAATAACTAATTTAGCATAAGTTTACATTGAAAATTGAACCTAGTCATTGACGGGAGTTTATGTACAAAATTTCAAATACTTTGTACGGTTAGGGCTGGGCGAAATTTGGATACATATAGATAGATAGATACATATAAATGTGTGAACACATGAATAACCTAAACCTTTGGTAGTGGTGATTAATAACCATGGGTTTGGCGTGATTAGTTTTCAATTAGTTTCATTTAATGTGCTAATTGTCTCTTTGATGGATAATTACATTTGAGAAATAGAAAAAGAGAAAAAGAAGAAAATAATTTTGATTCTAATGAATTGGTCAACTTGATAATTTGCAATAAAATATCATGCAGCCAATAAATACTAAGAATGTTAGAAACTGTCAAGCAAAACTGTCACCAAAACTGTCAAAATAGGTTTCTTTAGCTGGCTGGCTATGTATGTATCATGTGTACAGGCCATACCAATGGAGCTAGAGGGCTGAAAATTTCAACATTTACTCATTATTTTTTGAAAATTCCCCCCATAAGTAGGTTTTTAGTGGGGGTTTCAATTTACATAGTAAATTGATCCCTTAGTTTGTGCCCGCTTGTTTTTTGAAAATTCGCACTTTTAGTAA
The DNA here is from genome assembly GCA_006491835.1 of Architeuthis dux. Classification (NCBI taxonomy): domain Eukaryota; kingdom Metazoa; phylum Mollusca; class Cephalopoda; order Oegopsida; family Architeuthidae; genus Architeuthis; species Architeuthis dux. Next base: position 2,806,365 of record VCCN01004515.1, on the reverse strand, counting down.
TCTAACAAAAGGTGAGAGCAGTAACTTATTCATTGCTCACCCCTTTTTTAATTGATCACCCCCACCACAGCATGCTGCCAAAAGATGTTGGTTTCTATTGAGCAGGTAAGCAGACCTGTTTTAGACTGATCTACATATATAATGAATAGTGTCATTTTCTTGGTTCTCTGTCTGTAAACATGGACTCTTATGCCTAAAGGTAGCAAGCTTGATGATAAAAAAATATCTCCTACCCACCATTTTAAACAATGGACTTTTCTAAAAAAATATCATCTGATAGAATGCAAATACAGGTGGTTCTCACTTTTCAAAAGTCTGCGTTACACCATTTTATTGTTTTTTTGAAAAAGTCGAAAAGCAAAAACAGCATTCAAATATTCTTTTCTCTCTTTCTCCCCCCTCGCTTTCCCTCTCTCCCTCTCTCTAAATATTCTTCTCCCTCTCTCTCTTTAAATATTCTTCTTTCTTTCTCTCTAAATATTCTTCTTGCTATCTCTCTTTAAATACTCTCTCCCTCCCTCTCTCATTCTAAATATTCTTCTTTCTCTCTCTTTAAATATTCTTCTCTCCCTCTCTCTCTAAATATTCTTCTTTCCGTCTCTCTCTCTTTCTAAATATTCTTTTCTCTCTCTCTCTAAATATTCTTCTACCCCCTCTCTCTCCCCCTTCTCTCTCCCCCTTCTCTCTCTTTCTCTAAATATTCTTCTTTCTCTCTCTCTAAATCTTCTTCTTCTCTCTCTCTCTCGCAATCTTCTTCTTCTCTCTCTCTTTCTCGCTCTCTCTCTCTCTCTTTCACTTTTTTTTTCACTTACACTTTCTGAATATTCCTTGATTTCTTTTTCAATGCCTGCATAAAAAACCAAGCTATGCACTTTCCAGGAGTATATACTATGGTCCATTAGATGAAATAAAAAAAGATTTTCTTGAAAAGAAACGGATGCATCACACTCACGCATCTGGACCGTTACCACCGACCGTTTCCCACGCCTGTCTCATTCACCTATGCTGATTTATCTTGCATCTGATACGATTAATATGTACTGTGTTAACCTTTATTGCTCTGTGAACCAACCATTTCTCACACGCCTACTCTGTTGTTATTCGCTCCATCTATTGATGTATTGGTGGGCGAGATAAGCTAACTCTCCTGTCAATCATCACAAGCAATACAACCTATTTACATGCTTGGTTGCAATCTGCATTTTTAACTTACCGGGACCAGTTGAACTGAGCATGTTGCTAATCCATTCTATTGGGTTTTCGGAAAATAAAGACCATTTTTTGTTGCTAATGGTTTTCTTAGAGTTCATGTGGAACCCACTTATCGAGCTTTTTCACTTTACCAATTTGCCTTAGATGGTCCGATATTGTCACAATGACAACACCCGGTATCTGACATTTCTCTGACAGTTTAGCGTGGGTTTTGTTCGACCAACATCTTCGGTTGTTCATTTTCAATTGCAAATGGACGTCTCTTGCCCTCTTGATCTACGAGACTCAAATCTGCATCACAAAACTGTTGAAACCAACGCCACACTGCGTGATCGGAGATGTGTCCTTCAACACATCATAGGTTAATATTGGAAGATGTTTGAGACACTTTGTGACTAAGTTTATACTCGTGCAAGAGGATTATACACACCTCTTCTTTTTTTCAATTTTGGGATTACGGGTCAATACTATCTATAACTCTGTAAATAAACGTGAATATTAGTGAAACGAGCACATTTTAATCATTAAAACTAGCTATATATATCGGTACAATATACTATAGTAATGTTGTAGTACATGACTAAAAGTTGGTATCTAGAATCGGTCTTTATTTTAAGAACAACCTAATACAAACCATATGGTTGCAAAAAAGTCATCCCCCGATATAGTGCGGTTCGCAATATAAGGTGGTTGATTGGTGGACCCCAACATTTTCACCTATACGTTTTATTGCAGACTTCTTCGTCTCCCACTCTCCCCCACGATTTTTGTTGAAACCTGTTTTCTCCCCCATTTTCTTTGGGGCTAGGTTTGGACCAATTTTGGAAAAGGTATATTCAAAGAACTGAAAATATAAATTGCTTATATAGATAAAAACGTGTAATGGTTAGGTACTTAATCAAGGAAATATCGTAGACTTGGCATTTATATTGAACAAAAGTATCGGGTAACTGAGTTCTTCTCTCTCGATTTATATGTTGTGTTAAAAAGAATAATCCTATCAAGAGAGAGTGGGGAGGTTCTGATATTTTTATTTTTACTTCGAGATGCTGACCTTAGTTTAAAGAAAAAATGCAATGATTCGTGTTGTGTGGTGTTGTGTGGTGTTGTGTTGTGTTGTGTGGTGTTGTGTGGTGTTGTGTTGTGTTGTGTTGTGTGGTGGATGTTTCGTATCAAAATTTAGGGCTGAAATTTCCAAACGTTTGCAAGGGCCAAACATCAAAAATCAAATCACCCACCCCACAGCATCCCCAGACCTCCATCTGAAGAAATTCATGCGGACGAATGATATCTCTGCATTTTACTTTACTGGCCTTGGCAGCCATGTTATTGCCAACTAGTCTATCCAGAAAAGTGTGAATAAAAACAGAAATTCACCAAAAGACTTACTTAATATGACAAAATATTAAATTTCTTCAATTTGCAATCAATCAACATATAATTACATGTAAAGTAAAATTTGTTTGATGATGCTCTTTTAATAAATTATTCATAATTTTCGATGTTAAAAATGGCGCACAACTTTTTATTTAATGGACAACTATGTCTATTCCTGATGTAATTATGGAGATTGTGTTGCCACGGACAACTGCCATCGACACACGCTGGAATAGCCAGCTGGTCTCGCACGGTTCGTTATGGTGCTGAGCAGCTATGGAGCCTATTCCGCGAATGAACTTCAATGCTTCGGCCGATCGGCGATGATACCTGGCTCAATGGCCGACAAGATCTGGTTGCTGTCTGCAAAGGAATCACTGCAAGTGGCATCCCAAATTTTACACATAATTTCCTTGATTTTGTAATGAAAACAACAACTTCATTCATGGGTGACCTTGTAATTGAATTTAGATTATCCGCAGTTCAGTTATACCGCGGTTGTCTTTCTTGGACCCCAACACCCATGTAATTATACTATACTACTAATAATCATTAGAAAACCTAATCAAATATCTTCTTGAAAATTAATGAATGTGGATTTCTGAATGAAAAATAGTTCTCTGCTTGACTTGAATTATCATATTTTACAATGTCCTGACTCAGAGACGTGGCTGGGGCTATTTGAAACTGTCCTTCGGGCCCCCAATAGGGGGGGGGGGGGTGCACTGCAAAAGTTTTATATAGAGTAGTTCACCTTCAGCATTTCTACTGAAAAATCTCACTATATATTGGAAGAGACCCCTCAAGGAGCCAAGCCCCTGTGCCCCCAAATTTCTAGTTACACCCCTGGCCTGACAAAGAAAAAAGTAATATAAAGTTGTTTGTAGCTAAATACTGCTTGTAGCCCGTATATTTCAATCTTATCAAAAATGTGGCCTTTTTTATGTTATTGAATGGCATAAGGTTTTCCTATTCCAATAAAACGAGTTTGAATAAAGCAGAATTGAGAAAACTAGTAGAGCCAAGCCATAATGGAGGCTCTATTATGATTAGGGCAATGTTTTCCTTACTGACCCATGAAATCAAGCCCATCACAAGATTTGAGAGAATCCATGGGAAACTACTATGGTTTTACTCTTGCTGGTGGTGCTCGGCAGAGAATGGAACACTGCTCCACACAGAATGGAAATATTCTTGCTATCATTAAACTCCTTATTAAATCTTACTGCTTACACCAGGAAAGAATAACGTGATGATATATATATATATAATACATATATATAGTAGTAGTAGTAGTAGTAGTAGTAGTATTATAAAAAATACAAATCATATATAAGAAACCCGATATATGTTGTTAACATTAGTTAATCAAAGAGTGCTTAACATCTGATAAAATTAATATTAGAATTAAAACTGTCATTTGGAGCTAATATCTAATATATATGTATATAGTATATAAGTGGATACAAATCCATCGTTTAATTTGTGCGTGTATTTTAGGGCATCGTTTTTTCTTTCTTACTATTCCAGATCAAAGAAATTAGCAGTGATAACAATGAATACATCAAATAAAGAACATAAAACTAGACACACCCTAAAATACACATACAAATTAAACGATGGACCAATGAGAAAAAAGGAAAAAAGAAAAGAAAGGAAGAAAAAAAGAAGAACATTTCAGTATAAAACATTTTATATAATATTGAAATTGTACAAACCGTTCAATAAAAAATTATATATATATATATATTTTAGCAACTAATCTTAAGTTGTTAACCAGCGCATAGTTACATAATATTTTAGCGGTCTTAACGATAAATGCATGTTTTTGCAGCCTTAACAACGAGCGCATTGTACCACCTGTTACACTGCATATAAAATATTCCTTACAATATTGTTCTATTCTATGAATATTGTGTTATACATGTATATATATAATAATCTTATAGTCTTTTAAAATGATATTCAACCTTTATGTACCAAGAAATATTATTTAATTTAGCATAATTAAATTTGTTCACCTTAAATTTGTTCATTTGTTCAATAGTTAGACGATGATGTTATTGTTTTAGCTGCCTTGATAAGAGTGTATCGAGGCATTTCATTTATTAAAAACAACAGACAAACTTTGTCTCTGTGACCATTCTACAATATCACTCAGTGCAATTGTTCATAATGCCAAGTAAGAAGTGACCAGACAATCTTTTTCATTTCACTTTCTGCCAGGTTTCTTTTTCTTTTTTTTCTTCCCAAATCAAATTATTCTTTTTTTTTTGCATTTTTAATTTTCTTTTTTTTACGGTTTTTTCTCCTCTTTTTCTGCTTCTTTACATCCTCTCCAGTTTTATTGACATTTTCTAAATTTCTTCTTCTT
>VCCN01004515.1:2779410-2794187 GCA_006491835.1 Architeuthis dux | reverse complement strand
GTATTTCAGGATTTTACAAGGATGTGTCTGTATACTTTATAGTCAAAATTGTGTTTTAGTGTAAAATAAAGTGGATTTTTGAATTCCTCATGTCTTAAACCCATGATATAGCCTTTTAAAGTTAAAAGTAGAATCATGGGGTGGGGGTGCACGGTAGCCCCTGCTGGCCCCCGGACTAAAGTATTTAAAAACCTTTTCCTTTCCTGTCAAAACAATTATCAACTGCAAACAAGTATTGTAAATTTCAGCCCTTAACTTCATTACCTAGTTATTTATGACCAAACTCTCCAGCATTGAAATGCTGTTGCCAAAAATATTTTTAGTGTTGTACTCATCTTTGGACGGCAACATATTCATATTTTTGGCAACAGAGTTTCAATGCTGTAGAGGTTGGTCATAAATAATACTTGATAATATCCGTTTTGATTGTGTAATGTTCCACTAGAAATAATAAAATCCTGCTATGTTTGCTTTAGAAGACAATTAACTTTCTATAAAAAAATTGGTAGGGGTGTACTTATTTATAGGCGATACTGTACATAGCCAGCCAGACAGACAGCCAGGCAGACCAACTTAATAACTGAAGAAACCTATGTTGATGTTGACTGGTATCAAGCTAGGTCCTCGATGGCATTCCGGTTACTTGGGAATGCCCATCTCCTCTCCAAGGTGAGAGGTTATATCGGGTTACATGGTACCAGCACCAGGTAGTAATCCTTGACTAACTGATATTTCACTGAAGTCTAATGTTAATCATACTGTTTTAATTTGAATTGCCTATATTTAGACACAGAAGTTTCATATTAATCACCACTACCCACAACAGACCAGTTTAATCAGTGTTGCTGGGTTTAGGTTATTCATGTGTTCTGACATTTATATGTATCTATGTATGTATACAGACTTCGCCCAGCCCTAACTATTCACAGTAGAAACTTGGAATTTTGCACACAACACTCACCTTAATGAGTACGGAAAATGCTTTTTTTGTTTTTTGAAAATTCCCCTCCAAAATGCAATGTAAGTTTATTCTAAATTGGTCAATAGTTTTTTGCCCGCTTGTTTTTTAGTGATCACAAAAGGTAAGAGAAGTAATTTATTTATTGATCACCCTTTTTCCAACTTTTTAATTGATTACCCCCAACACAGTGTATATGGATGGCGGTGATTCATAATTTCCCTTGGAATGCTAGTTGAAGTATTGCTCATATGAAGGAACATCTCATTATCTAAAGCAGTGCTTCTTAAGCTAGTATATGAGTGAATGAGCTAGTACATGGGTGAATGAAAACATTTTGGGCGTGAATGAAACTAGAAAGGTGAATGATTTAATTGATTCAGGTATTTATATTTTTCTATACTTAAAAAAGTAATTTTTGTGGTATGTAAATGTAAAATAAGAAAACATTATTTCTAAAAGTCTAATTCTAAATTCTAAGACAGTTCAAATGGTTCTTCGGACGATTGAATTCCTTCTTGTTATTTGTGTTGTAAACACGACGTTTCAGCCGATCCATTCTTCGGCCTTCTTCAGGTGTAAAATCCGAATGTGATGGGTTAAACAGAATTTATGTTTAAAGGGGGGTAACCCTTATAGCACATGGCCCGGATGTTTCTGTGTCTTTGTCTTGTCGGGTTTAGGTTTGTTGAGAAGTGGAAGCCACATCGGGTTGAAATCCACACTTGTCTGGCTAATGCATTTGGTAGAAATTTTGATGTGAGCTGCCTCTTTGATTTTTCTCTGCTTCCAACATCTTTCTCTGTCAATAATCTGGACTTCCTCTCAAAGAGGAAGATGCTCGCCGTTCTCTCTCCAGATGTGGTCGGCCATAGCAGATTTATCTATCTCACCCCTGATTATGGCTTTCTTGTGTTCATCAAGTCTGACCTTGAGGGGGTGGCCCGTTTCTCCGGTATAGACAATACCACATTTACAGGGGATGACGTAAACATAAAAATGTCGACTAAATGCATTAGCCAGACTTCAACCCGATGTGGCTTCCACTTCTCAACAAACTTAAACCTGACAAGACAAAGACATTGAAACACTCGGGCCATGTGCTATAAGGGTTACCCCCCTTTAAACATAATTTCTGTTTAACCCATCACATTCGGATCTTGCCGAAGACCGAAGAATGGATCGGCCGAAACGTCGTGTTTATAACACAAATAACAAGAAGGAGTTCAATCATCTGAAGAACCATTTGAATATTAATGACCCTTCTCAAAACTATAGAAAATATCTCTAAGACAGTTGTTTGTCTATTTTATGTAAACTAGAAAAATTCTAATAATTTGTCTGCGTCCATTTTTTTGTCACTCTTAATTTTCTTTAAGTATTTTTAGGAGGTTCAAAAAAGATGAATAAAATAAACACTTAATAAGTTAATTCATGGTTTTTGCTCATGAGACAAAATGAATTGTGTATCAAATTATACTCGAGGGAAAATAAGATGAAAAGGATAAAAAATGTAAGGAAAATTAGTCATGTGTGAATGACATTTTGTAATAAAGACTTGAATTAGGCTGAAATAGTTTAAAAATCACTGATCTGAAGCGTGTTTGTTAATGGAGACTGGTAATTTAGATCTAGAGTCAACTAGCATTCCAAGGGAAATTATGAATCATTTTTTTTATCTTGTAAATTAAGCAGTGGTGGTGGTAAAATTAAGTTACCTTGATGAAAAATGCTACCAGTATGGTTTGAACCATAAATTCATGATTTAAAAAAAAAAGAAAAAAGGGGTCTGGTTAGTCACTCAATAGAAACTGTCATGTGACCAATGTCTTTAAGCAGCATGTCGTGTTGGGGGTGATCAATTAAAAAAATTGGAAAATGGGTTGATCAATGAATAAGTTACTTCTCTCGCCTTTTGGTGGACAATGATCACTAAAAAAGTCTGAATTTTCAAAAAAACAAGCGTGAATGCTATTGGACACAAACTAAGGGATAGACTTAGATTGTAAATTGAACGCTCCACTAAAAACATTCAAAAAAAAAGAACAAAGCAAATAGTTTTCTATGAAAAGATATTTATGAAAAACTCTTGTTTGAAGCAACAATGCAAGAGAGGTAACTTAATCAACCAAAACATAACACAGTATATTTTTGAGAGTTCGGTTATTTCATATTTAACTTGAGTCACAAGCTAAAAATATTTGAAATATTTGAATATTTACAAAATTTCATTCACACATGACTAATTTTCCTTATGTTTTTGATCATTTTTTTGTGAAGTAAACAAACATACAGAAACAAATGAACACATTTGTTCATACAGTTCTGACCCAAGGAATTCAGAAAAATGGTTATTATTAAGATTCAAACACATCTTGACTCTATTTCAGGACAAAAACAGCAGAAAAGTGAAAGAATGTTGAAAAATCCAATTAAAAGTTTTCATATATAAAACAGATATCAACTGTTTGACCTATAATCTGTTTTTTAATCCTTGAAGTGTGAACATGAACCTGGATACCAAAAATAGAAAATCACATAACTTTTTGAAGTAAACAATATACAAAGACAAATGAACACATTTTTCCATACAATTCTGATCCGAGGAATTTAAAAAATAGTTACTATTAAAATACAAACAAATCTTGACTCTATTTCAGGACAAAAACAGAAAAAAGAATTTTGAAAAATCCGATAGTCCAGTTCCGATTTGGGATAAACAGAGCAGGTCAAGAAATTTTAGAGTAAAATTTGTCATTCAGTTGAAATAAAATAATTCAAGGGTGCTGATTACAAATCTGCTGTATGACATTTACCATTTTTTTGTGGTTATTACAGGAGAGCTCATTCAAAATCAGAGCCAAAATTACAATTTTATGCTAAATCGTATGCCATTGATTCTGAATGTGACAGCGTAATTCACTAACCACACAACATCCCCATAACATTTTCTGTCTGTACTAATGGGTATGTTTTTAGCAAGTTAGTTTTTGAAAATTCTAAAAAAAAAATTCAATAATGATAATTTGGGATCTGCATTCACGCTCACACTGATATAATCCTGTAGAATTTTGAACAAAATAGGGTTCAACCTTGAAAAAATGTAAATAAATTGACATTAGATATCATTGGAAAGAGAATTCTATCAGCTTTCCAACAGTGTATTCTGTCAGTTTGTATCAGTTGAGCATCAAAAGATGTGTTTGAATTTTAATAATAACCATTTTTCTGAATTCTTTGGGTCAGAATTATATGGACAAATGTGTTCATTTGTCTCTGCATGTTGTTTATTTCACAAGTTATGCGGTTTTCTATCTTTCCAGTGTCCGGGTTCAGAACAGCACTAGGTGTCATTTATGGTTAAAAGGACCCCAATGGGACATTATTTCAGCTTGAGGACAGGCAGAATCATAAAATAGACATTCCAAGGATTACGAAAAACGTGACGAAAAAAGATCTGGGGGAATGTCATGAATCTACTTTTCGTCTAGACTATATGATGTAGTCTGACATAAAAAGAAAAAAGTATTCCTCTTTCTTCACCTACTCTCTCTATCTATCATTCTTTTCTTATGATTATGATTAAAAAAAGTCTGAATGAAAAACCTTTTGGCTTTCAGAGAACTGTTGACTTTTGTCGCAGTTAAAAAAAAATAATGAATCATATAATTTAAATTCATGAAAAAGTATATTCGTTTCCTCTTTTAATAATCATAATTAACAGTTGGGTGGGTGAGCCTGTTGTTCACCACGCAGTTTCTCAAATTTTAGATGTCGTTTCTTAATCACTGCCACCCACAACACTGGTTTAAATTCTGTTGCTGGGTTTAGGTTATTCATGTGGTCTGACATTTATATGTATCTATCTATGTATCCGGACTTTGACCAGCCCTAACCGTTCATAATAGAAACTTGAAATTTCAGCATATATGGGTGGCAGTGATTCATAATTTCCCTTGGAATGCTAGTTATCATTGTGATTATGCATCAGCACATTGAATTAAAATTGCCTGGAATTATCAAATTTCCAAATATCTCTTGGCACCCCTGGGAGCTAACTGTGTTACCCTGGGGAGCCAGGGTGCACACTTTGGGAATAGAAGACTACAATGTTTTTAAACCATTAAAAACGTAAATAATATATAATAAAAAGTAATAATAAATTTGCCTCATTGATTTAAAACAAGAAAAAGAACAGACTCTGTTCAAAACCTGTAACGTTATTTACACAATTTTTTATCGCGTCTGGCAACATTTGTTTCTGTAATAAAACTATTTGTTTCAAATTGATTAAAAAAAGAATAATGTGATGACATTAAAAATAAGATTCTCTGAAAATGGACACTGACTTGTTTTCTCGAGCATTGCTATATTTTCGTTTGAAGTGAAGTGTTTATCTATTTGTATTCCCCATAACTCTATGCTTACAATATGAAATGTTAAAAAAAAGGTTTTAGTTTCTTAAATTACAAATGCTTTTTATTACTTCACATTTTTTTTAATTTAGAATTGATTTTAAAAAAACAGGTCTGGTTAGTCACTCAATAGAAACCGTCACGTGACTAACCTCTTTTAGCAGCATGCTGTGTTGGGGTTGATCAATAAAAAAATTGGAAAAACAGGTGATCAATGAATAAGTTACTTCTCTCGCCTTTTGTTGGGCGGTGATCACTAAAAAAGTCTGACTTTTAAAAAAAACAAGCATGAATGCTGCTGGACACAAACTAAGGGATCAATTTAACATAAACTTATATTGCAAATTGAATCCCCCACTAAAAAGCTATTTAGGGGGGTAATTTTCAAAAATCAAAATATTTTTTTGTAGACGTAATAAGGAGTAAATGTTGAAATTTCCAGTTCTCTAGCTCCATTGGTGTGGTCTGTACGCAAGATACATACATACATAGCCAGCCAGCCAGACTGACTTGAAAACTGAAGAAACCAATGTTGATAGTTTTAGTTGATGGTTTCTAATTAAAAGATGTAGTGAAACGTAAAAAATAAAAATAAAATTCTTCTTTCTTCACCCACTCTTGCTATCCTTCGTTTCTTATGAACACTATAAACCAATTCAAATTTGGTCTGAACATAAAACTTTTTGGCATTCAAAGAACTGTCAACTTTTGTCGCAGTTAAAAATCAACCGGACCAACTTGAAAACTGAAGAAACCTATGTTGACAGTTTTGGTAGACGGTTTCTAATTAAAAGACGTAGTGAGACGTAAAAAAGAAAAAAAAAGATTCCTCTTTCCTCCGCCACTCTCTCTATCCTTCCTTTCTTATGAATGCTATGAACCGATTCAAATTTGGTCCGAACGAAAAACCTTTTGGCATCCATAGAACTGCCGACTTTCTTCGCAGCTAAAAGTCAATTAACCAAATAATGTTAATTATAGGTCAGGTAATAAAGCTAGAGAAAGACCATGACTGGAAAATAAAACAACACATAACGATAGGTTGGAAAGCATTTGGTATGAATAGAGACATTCTGAAGAGCACCTTGCCAATGTGCCTAAAGCGTAAAGTATACAACGGCTGCATAATACCAGCCATGACTTATGAATGCGAAACATGGAAAAACCAACTCAAAATAGCACCGAGAGCCATGGAAAGAGCAATGCTAGCGATAACTCTGATAGAAAAAGATCAACATGGATCAGAGAGAGGACTAGAGTGATCGATATTATACAACTAATTAATCAGCAAAAATGGAGATGGGCTGGCCAACTAGCAAGTAGAGTGACAATAGATGTGGGAAAAGACTAACCGATTGGTGCCCATTGGACTGTAAAATGAAGTAGGAAAAGACCAAAAACAAGATGGAGGGATGAGATAGAAAAGTTTGCTGGTAAAACTTGGCAGAGGTTAGCACAAGATAGGACATCATGGAAGGAGATGGGAAAGGCCTTTGTCCAGCAGTGGACTTATAACAGTTGATGATGATGATGATGATGATGATATAAATGACCACGGAGAGTATAAGGGTGAATCTTTTTGTTTTGTCCATAGCAGTCAGCCATCTTGGTATCTTGCAAATGCATTGTATCAATAAGCCAAATATCTCCAAGTCAAGTCTATAGAACAATCAAGAGAACAAAGTAAATCTTTTATTTAGTGCCTCTTCTGACTAATATTGTATTGCTTTGTTATTCTTGAAGAGAACATTTTGATCAAAATGTTCTTTATTCTATTTTCTTTTGTCTGTTGAGAAATGTGCGCAAGAGTCTACAATGACTTCATCCACTTGACACAATGAAGGCTTTTCGGTGTACGGCTTGTGTATCTGTCAGAGTATTACTGTCAGCAGCGGAAGCCACTCAGCCTAACAAGTGCACACTTTGTCTTCTTCTCTCGACAATGCCAACAACCTCCTGTGGCCAACCTCCTTCTGGATTCCATTGTTAACATTATCTGTTTTTACTGACAATGCCGTCAGAACAGAGGAAGTGAAAACTGGTCATATTCAGGCTGGTTTTATGTGAGCTAGAAACTACAGGTCATCTGGGTTGACTGAAACAAGAAACTGGGAAAAATAAGTATGTCCTCTTGGAAATTGAAGGTTTTAGTTTGTATTCTTATTGGGAATAGCTACAAGTCTTTTTTTTGGTCTGTGTAAAAATGGACTTACTGATTCACACTTGCAGTTCTGGATCAGTAATAAATTGATGGCCAGACAGCCATTATTAATAACTGCTACCAAAGGTTTAGGTTATTCATCTGTTCACACATTTATATGTATCCATGTATTCATCTATGTATCCAGACTTCACCCAGCCATAACTGTTCATAGTAGAAACTTGAGATTTTGCACACACACTCACCTCAATGAGTAGGGAAAATGCTGTTTTTTGTTTTTTGAAAAATCTCCCCCCCAAATAGGTTTTTAGTGGGGTGTTCAGTTTTATCTATCTATTCATCTGGACTTCGCCAGCCCTGACCATTCATTGTAGAAACTTGAAATTTTGTACACACACTCCTCTCAATGAGTAGGGAAAATGCATTTTTTTGTTTTTTGAAAATTCCACCCAAAATAGGGTTATAGTAGGGGGTTCAATTTTCAATGAAATCTTATGCTAAATTGTTCATGCGCTTTTTTAAAAAAAAATTCAGACATTTTTTAGTGATCACAGCCCAACTTTTTAATTGATCACCCCCAACACAGCATATATGGGTGGCAGTGATTCATAATTTCCCTTGGAATACTAGTTCCATCTAAACCCAGTGGTTATTAACCTTTTTGGCTCCCTGTCCCTCCCTGAAAGTTCAAATATCTGATGTTCCCCTTACCAGTGTTACCTCTCCCCTGACAATAAAAAACCCAGATCGTCCACCAAAAAAGACCCAGATGAGCTAAAAGAAAACCTAGATCGTAGAAGAACAACCAAGTAAATAATTTAAGTGTGTATAATGTGATAAAAACTAAACTGATCATTAATTTAATACTTACATTGCAATAGGTAAGGTTGATATAACGACAGATATTAACAGATTCAAAATGCAGCAAAAGATTACATACTCACAGAGATCCTTTATTCATATATTCACAATGACTGCGGTCACAACACACACATGTGTGTTCACGATATCTCTTATCTACTAATAACACAATGAAATATGGCTGCTCATTGACCAGAACGTAAAACAGCGCCCCTTAGCGGAAGTGGATAAGAACTTCTGCCTAAGGGGAATAACTCATGATACTTAACACAATATACACAGTATTACTTCAATTTTGTGGTCCACTTAGGAATGTTGGTTACATCACAGAAACGTGGTACTACTAACATCGAAAGTAAGCACATGAATTCTCTCCCTGTTGTTATAAATTTATTTCTTTTTTGAATTCTCTTCCCTTGTCATGAATTTATTTTTTAAAATTTTTTCTGCTGACTATTTAAGAAAATTAACAAGCAAAAACTCTTTAAAAAACTTTATATTTCTTAATTTCTATATATTTTACCTACATACTCTTCAGGTTTCTTTTGTGCAATAGTTGCTTTCTGGCATACATATTCAGTTTAATGATAGGAAAAATATTTTTATTTGACATTTTATTTTAATACAAACTTATTAAATTTCTATTTATGTCTGGTGTGCACAAAAACATTATTTTAAATAAATTTACATTAAATAGTTGCTTCCCTTACATCTGATGGACATTGCAGATAAAAAGTATAATCTATCAGCAGTTAATGGGTTGAATCCTCCTTAATGAAAGTAGGAACTCCCGCTTAACAAACTCTCGCCTTAACACAATTATCAATGAAATGAATACATATACTTTCATTTCTTGAGGTAGATGTGCTCTGACACAGATAAAAACCCAGATTTTATGGAAGTATGTAAATAAAAACCCAGAAACTCAGTTTGGCATTGAAAAACCCAGATCTGAGGGAAAAAACCCTGCTACTATAATAAAACAAATTTGATGTGGAAAACGTATTCTGTCGGATCGGATATAAAATTATCCATCATTTGATTACATACTATCGACAGAAGAGAGCCGCATTATATCTGTGCCTAAAATACGAATGTGAGAATGGAGAAGCCAACAAAGTGTAGGATAAAAAACTCCTGCCTACCATCTGACCTTCGTCAGCTCAGTCAGTAGAGCAGTACCTGCATATAAGGTAGCTTCCAAGGTAGACGCGGGTTTGATCCCCGCACAGAGTTCGTTTCTTTATTCACATTTACGATTCAGGCCGCTCGTTTAGCAGTCGCTCACACCGATGCTGGGCAAATATAGGCTCTCACTAATAAATGTCATTATAATTATCATAATATACTGTTAAATTCAGAAATTCACCAAAATGTAGAGTTTTAAATCAGGGAAAATATCTGTAAAGAAACAAATTCTTTGTAAAAAAACCCAAAACCCTGATATATAAACATTTACTCAAATCTTTGTAATTTCTTTATTGTGTGAAATTTAATAACATTTACCGCATTGCTTTTATAACTCACAAAGTTGATGAGTTAAGCATTAGTTACTATGGAATCAATAGTAAAATTGGTAATTAATAATATTGCATGGTTAGGAATTAATCAGTTAAGCTTTAACAGAACTGGGTTTTGAGATGCTTTTAGCTCCACACACCCAAATTCCAAATTGCCCCAAAATATATTCAAATTGCCCCTTTGGAGGGCATGCACCCCATATTCAGAACCACTGTCTGATTGGTAATGTCACTGTAGACATTTGGGAGAAGGTTCAGAATACCCCTTTCCCCGAGGGGTCAGTTGTTGAATTAACTCTGTTTTGTCTCTACAGACAATGTAATGACACTGGAGTGTCCCCCCCTCCAGGGTGCATGCCTGGCCGAAGCCTATGGAGAATCTGGGATGCCCAGTTGTCAGAATCCCCCTCTCGGCCCTGCTGATGTAGTCCAGAGGAAAGCAGAGAGCAATACATCTGGCATCAGCTTGGCTGCCGGAGCTGCCGGAGCTGCCGGAGCTGCCGGAAGGATGTCAAATTGGGTGTAAAACCACCTAAAGGGGGGGCTCCACTCTGTTTTCTTTTGGAATCAGAGTTGTCCTTTTCCTAGAATGGTTGCTTTCCCAAGGCTAAGGAGCCCAGTCTGTTCTGCTATTTTATGGAGAAGAGATGTATTCATGCCTTTCCCAAGGGAATCAGTGCAAATAAATCTAAGTTAGTAAACTATACCCGTTATCTGTGCTAATTTCTAGAACAGACAACTCAGATGTCACTAGTTTTGCTCTGTCGGATAAGTCTAAATGCACAGCAATCGCTCATTTTTCTTTAGGCAAATCTGTATAGCGGGTCCACAATTCCAGGTCTTTTTTCCAATTTTCGTATTCCGTTTTGTTTTCGTCGAATTCCGGTGGAGTTTTCATGTTACATTTTGAAGCCATATTTCTTGTTCTGCTACCCACTAATAATCCTACTCTTCAAGACATCCTCTTTTCTCTGATTCCTTGGCTTATATAACTCCAATATGGTGCCCTCCATCAAGGGGGATAATACCGTATGCCAGCGCCATCTACCTTGAAGCCTTCAAGGGCATTAACTCTAAACATCAATTTTCAATAAACAGCCTTGACCAGAGTTTGAACTCAGGTTGCCGATTCCATTGTGGAACATTACGCCACCTCCCAGTTGTTGAATATTCCTGATATCTTCCATGCATTGGAAAAAAAACCTGATTTATTTAGGATTTGAATAAGGGACATTCTCAATTCATTCAAAAAACCCTTTTAGAAATCTTGATAAATATTATGCAGTATTGATTATTATTATTTAATAAGAAATAATTTCAAAGGTGGCAATTATCTATAATATTAATATGCTTATTTGTACCTACAGTATCGCCCATAAATAAGTACACCCCTACTACTTTTTAATAGAAAGTTAATTGTCTTCTAAACCAAAGTCTGTATACATACATAGATACATATAAATGTCAGAACACATGAATAACCTAAACCCAGCAACACTGATTAAAGTGGTCTGTTGTGGGTAGTGGTGATTAATATGAAACTTCTGTGTCTAAATATAGGCAATTCAAATTAAAACAGTATGATTAACATTAGACTTCAGTGAAATATCAGTTAGTCAAGGATTACTACCTGGTGCTGGTACCATGTAACCCGATATAACCTCTCACCTTGGAGAGGAGATGGGCATTCCCAAGTAACCGGAATGCCATCGAGGACCTAGCTTGATACCAGTCAACATCAACATAGGTTTCTTCAGTTATTAAGTTGGTCTGCCTGGCTGTCTGTCTGGCTGGCTATGTACAGTATCGCCTATAAATAAGTACACCCCTACCAATTTTTTTATAGAAAGTTAATTGTCTTCTAAAGCAAACATAGCAGGATTTTATTATTTCTAGTGGAACATTACACAATCAAAATGGATATTATCAGGTATTATTTATGACCAAACTCTCCAGCATTGAAACTCTGTTGCCAAAAATATTTCTTTGTAATGTTGTACTCATCTTTGGATGGCAACATATTCATATTTTTCTATGTTTTACAAATGGGGTTCTATTTACAATGTAACTATAATGGTGAACTGCACCGTTAGTTTCTGTCTATTGTATGGAAGTGAGGCTTCAAAGTATTCGGTTACATCCCTTGTGAGGGTTCTTTGATATTTTTGTATGTGTGAACCTTCCCGCACACTCCCGGGTGGACACACGCACACCTGCATGGACCCCACAAAAAAACATTAATGAAAGCACAAAGAATCATCATTAAAATATCAGAGAAACCTAGATAACAACCTTCACAAGGGAAGTACTAACATGCTTCGAAGCCTCACTTACATACAACGGACTGAAAGTAACGGTCCTGTTTACCATACAGTTACATTGTAAATAGAACCCCCATCGTAAAACCTAAAAAATATTTCTCTGTAAGCATACATTTGTATAAACATATTGCTAATGAAGGTAGATTTAGTCTTTAACTTAAACATTCTTCAGCTTTCAAGTTTTTGGGGTTGTTTTGCGTGGGTCTAAAATTTGCTTTTGTTGTCCTCCTCATGTTCTGTAGAATGGAAGCCAGAATAAAACCAGAAATGAAAAGAGATTATTGATTAGAAAAACTGAACAGGTCTGGTTAGTTGCTCAATAGAAACTGTCACATGACCAATGTCTTTTGGCAGCATGCTGTGTTGGGGGTGATCATTCAAAAATTAGAAAAAGAGGTGATCAATGAATAAGTTACTTCTAAAACAGTCTGAATTTTCAAAAAACAAGCATGAATACTGCTGGGCACAAACTAGCGATCAATTTAGCATAAACTAACATTGCAAATTGAACCCCCCTCTAAAAACCTATTTAGGAGGGAAATTTTTTTTAAAAAATCGTTTTTCTAGACATAATAACAAGTAAGTGTTAAAATTTTCAGCCCTGTAGCTCATTGGCATGATATATACATACATACATACAATATTGCCCATAAATAAGTACACCCTTACCATTTTTTAATAGAAAGTTAATTATCTTCTAAGCCAAACATAGCAGGATTTTATTATTTCTAGTGGAACATTACACAATCAAAACGGACATTATCAGGTATTATTTATGAACAGACTCTCCAGCATTGAAACTATGTTGCCAAAAATATGAATATATTGCCGTCCAAAGATGAGTACAACACTATGAAAAAAATATTTTTGGCAACATTTATGGACGATACTGTACATACATAGGCAAACAGACCAACCTAAAAACTTGCGGAGATATTGTTTGGTGTTTACATATAGCTAAGATGCAGGGAGGTAACTGTACATGGATCTTCCGTAGCCCATTGCCCACCCTTCCACAAAGTTTCATTGAAATTCATTGATATTGTTTGGTGTTTATGTATAGCTACAATGCTGGAGAGTTTGGTCATAAATAATACCTGATAATATCTGTTTTGATTGCACAATGTTCCACTATAAATAATAAAATCCTGCTATATTTGGTTTAGGAGACAATTAACTTTCTATTAATGGTAGTAGTGTACTTATTTATGGACGATACTGTGTATACATAGCCAGCCAGACCAACTTAAAAAATGAAGAAACCTATGTTGACAGTTTTGGCAACAGTTTTGGTTGACGGTTTCTAACTGAATAAAAGAGAGGAAGAAAGAAACCAGTGAACTAAAATCCATGAGTAATTTGATTGTGTTTTGCCTCGGACTCTACAACTTGATAATACAAATTTCCCATGCACCACATTTGAGCGACCTTGTTAATTCGTTCCCCCAAATGAACTTTGCATGAACGAATCGCACTCATATATTTGATGGCTGATTAGTCTGGCATTGCATTGTTAAAAACCAGAATGCCAATGCCATTGTCACTAAAAAACGGATTGAAAATCACAAATACTTACGATGCAGGGGAAGTGACTGTGAAAAATAACTGGATCCGAACCCAAAATTTAATCACTTCTTCTGTAACCCATTGCTCACCCATCCATGATAAAATCCATTGAGACCTTGTGGAGATATTGTTTGGTGTTTACATATAGCTAAGATGCAGGGAGGTCACTGTACATGGATCTGATCCAAAATCTAATCACTTCTTCCATAGACCACGGCCCACCCTTCCACGAGATTTCATTGAAATCCATTGAGACCTTGTGGAGATATTGTTTGGTGTTTACATATAGCTATGATGCAGGGAAGGTAACTGTACATGGATCTGACCCAAAGTTTAATCACTTTTTCCATAGTCTATTGCCAAACATGTGAATATGTTGCCGTCCAAAGACTGTTCACATCTATCTATCAATCTATCTAGCTATCTATCTATCTCGGTCTGTTCACATCTATCTATCTATCTATCTATCTCAGTCTGTTCACATCTATCTATCTATCTATCTATCTCAGTCTGTTCACATCTATCTATCTATCTATCTATCTATCTATCTATCTCAGTCTGTTCACATCTATCTATCTATCTATCTATCTATCTATCTATCATATGACTGACTTTGTTGCCAGAAGCCACTATTCATGTTCTTATTCGAGCCAGGATTTTAAATCCTAATTTTCTATTCTGGCAGATATTTCCTGTTTAGAGCAGCTAACTTATTATCCCTCCATAGTCATTACATTAATGTATTTGTAAAATCTGCTATTAGAAAACGTCAACTAAAACTGTCACCAAAACTGTCAAAATAGTTTCTTCAGTTTTTAAGTCAGTCCGGCTGGTTGGCTGCTGGCCGTACCAATAGAGCTAGAGAGCTGAAAATTTCAACATTTAAAATTATTTTTTTTTTAAATCCCCCCCGCCCCCAAATAGTTTTTAAAAAAAATGTAAGTTTATGCTAAATTGATCCCTAGTTTATGCCCG
>VCCN01004515.1:2743828-2755232 GCA_006491835.1 Architeuthis dux | reverse complement strand
AAAGTGGATTTTTGAATTCCTCATATCTGAAACCAATGATTTTGTCTTTTAAAGTATTCAGATATGTCAATTTGTAGCCGAGATATGAAATTCTGTCTTTTTGGTGTGTGCTGGCGGCCATTTTGTTTTATGCAAATGAGGTAGTTCTTCCCAACTTTTTTTTCCTGAAAGAGGACATCCTAAGGAACATTTTGGTACCCTAAATGTAGAATCATGGGGGGGGGGCGGTACACGGTAGGCCCTACTGGCCCCCGGTCTACATATAAACGGTTAACATCGCGAATCGACATATATAACGTTTACGTTTGAACGTAGAAAACCGCAAACACAACAATAAGGCCGTAATATGTCCTTGCCGTGAACTAGGCAAAATACACAAATACACACAAACGGTAAAAACATCGTAAATAACATACGCAGCATTTGAACGTACAATCACTCGATAGCTACAAAGAAGGAATGAGTTCATGAAGCTTGTTTGGAGTGGCAATCCAGTTCAAGTCGAATTGAACTAGAGCACAAAGGTCTGTGATAAAGGTGAAAAACTCTTTTCTGTTACCGTAATTCGCCTTTGCCGGTTTGTAGATTGTCTTAGGACTTTGTGTCGAGATCGGAGAAGAAAACTGTGCTCTGCCCTGAAGGTGGAGTCTGCCTTAATATGGGCCAAAAAATGTGTGTGTGCGCTGAACACGTGTTTTGGATTAACCCTGGAGTCATAAGGTCAAGTTATTCTGACCCTGTCTTTGGCGCGATCAAATCTGGGGTCGCCTTTTATGGAAGAAAAATGTCCATAAATTCACCAGGGGGGTCCCTGGACACTTCTGATCCTACTTATATTCTCATTAGTGGGGACAAGGCCGGGCGAATAACGACACTGTCTGTCTGTGGATATCGTTTCTTTATCATGAAGCGCGTACGATGGCGCCTGGGCCACTCTCCACCCCCGAACACCTGGTTCTTTGTAAATTTACTTTTCTCAAATTATGTGTCTGGCGTCAGCTACACTCCCACCAAATCACCACTTGACTAGCTGTTAATATGCTTTTAACAGTGTATCAATGGTAATTTCCATTTCATGTGGTTTGGCCATTTGAAACGTTAAGTCCTTACATAAGTGTCCATAGTTGGCGGGCTATGGCAGTAAAAATAGTTGTCTGTTCGAGTTCTTGAGAGAACGTTGGTCTCGAGGTCTCTGCCTGTTTAGCCCAAAAGGGCCCCAGGTCTGCAGGGGGAAAAGGTTCTTGAGGGAATGTTACTGCTAGCAAGGCTGTCGAATGCGAAAGAGGGGTAGGAAAGGCATTTGAAGTGCGCGGTCCTTTTTGTTTTAGGCGCTTCTCATTGGTTGAATTCCAACCAATGGCAAAGTGTTCAATTTTATTCTTCTTTATTCTTAGTCCGATTTTGGCGCCGCTTCTCTTCCTACAGTTTTTGAGATATGAACTGTCATTCCAGCGCTAAATGGTGCCACTTAATGCCATTTTGAAAAGAATCAGTTTGGGAGGTGCCTATTTAGAATGTAACTATAGTGTTAAACCGGACCTTTAATTTTCGCCATTCGTACAGTTTTGAAGTATTCAGTTAGTTCTCTTGTGAAGATTTAATATTTTTTGGTGGGGGAGGCATGCTCACCCATTTGTTTTTTTTTGGGGCTGCACTACCCATTTCCGGGCTGCTCCCCACCACCGGATGCTCCACCCAGGAAGACCACTTATGGCTTGGTGTGTTGCTTTTCTGCCTTTTTTATCAACGAGATCTGATGTCTCTACCATGGCAATTATTCTCATATTAATTACTATTCATTCTTATTATTTACTCCAGTTATTTTTGCGCCGCATTCCTGTTTCGCGATATCAACACCATTTATTTTTCACAGTTACCCCCCTGTATCTATACAACACAATATCTCCAAAAGTTCTCAACGAATTTCAATGAAATTTTGTGGAAAGGTGGGCAATGGACCAAGGAAGAAGTGTTTAGATTTGGGAGCGGAGCCAGGAATCTTTTACAGCTACCTCCCCTGTATTGTAGCTATACAACACAATATCTCCAAAAGTTCTCAATGAATTTCAATGACATTTTGCGGAAAGGTGGGCAATGGATTAAGGAAGGCAGATCCAGTAATTCTTCACTGTTACTTCCCCTGCATCTTGGATATATGTACACAATATTATATCTCCAAAAGTTCTCAATGAATTTCAAGGAAATTTTGTGGAAGGCTGGTCAATAATTTTTGGGGTGGATCCAGGATTTTTTCACAGTCATCTCTGTTAATCTAGAGCAATCAAACTTGCAGTTCCTTCAGGAAACGCATTCATTTAGCTATTTATCCATTCTTTTTCTGCTCAATTTTGGCACTGCTTCCCTCCTACAGTTTTTGAGATATCAATACCATTCCAATACTAATTGGTACATCGTAATGCTGTGTATTTCACTTACATAGTTTTGAAAAAGGTTAATTTTTTAAGGATTTTAGAGGAAGTCTAGCAGACAGCCGCACTATCATGATAATCTGCGATCAAAGTTGCAGGTAGAAGTTCCGTCCTGATTCTCCTTCAAAGGGTTGGTAGAACTCATTAGCCAGCTCAGGCATCTACCAACTACAGGATGTTCACATCCTTTGGTCTAACGACAGTTCAGCCTTATGGTCGGAACATTCCCGCAAAGAGGTGGCAGACCCCCACAGCTAGCTCAAGCATCTGTCAGGAGAAGGATACTCCTGTAAAACCTACAACATAGGGGATCTGCTCCTATCCGCGACACTCTGGATGAAACCGTTTGTTTAAATGGTGGGGTCACTGGTGGGGTCACTGGGCAAATCGCACTTCACCTTACAACTACATTGCTCAAGCTGAAGGGTTACTCTGCACAAACGCTCCGCTGTCTTTGGTCCTAATGCTGTGGAAAACCATCCGCAAAAATCTACGTCCACGATGTAACTATAATGCTAAAACGGACTCTTACTTTCTACCATTTGTACAAAAGTACAGTTTCAAAGTATTCGGTTACTTCCCTTGTGAAGGTTCTAAAAAGATTTTCGCCAGTAATTCTTTATGCTTTCATTAAGGTTTTTGGGGGTGCTACGCTGCGGTGCAATCACATTTGCAGTTCCTTCCTTGTATTTTTATTTATTTATTCATATTCTGCTCATTTTTGGCACCACTTCCCCATCTACAGTTTTTGAGATGTCAACACCATTCCAATGCTAATTGGTGTGTCTTAAGGCTGTGTATTGCGCTTACATAGTTTTTTAAAAAGTTCATTTTTAAGGATTTATATGGGTGGTTGTATTTACAAAATAACAATACATACTTGAATATACTTGAATATATACTGGAAATAGGCTTTTTTTGACAGCAGTTAATTACAGCAAAAAGCAAGCTTCAGTGTTGTTGAGCTGGGATTAAACTAATAAGAAAAACGGTAGATTATTTAAAAAATGTTGGTATTCTCGTTCACTTAGGCTGTTCCATGCATTTGTTACTCTTGCTGAGAAGATGGCTGTGTCCTCTGGTTTTACTGCAGATAGATGAAGTCAGCATTTTCTTATCAGATAAATGTATGTCGCTCCCGATTCTATAGACCTCTAGTATGTCAGCACATTTTCTTCTCTATTCAAGGGTGTCTAGATTAAGTTATCTTCCATCTTATCTTCTAAGATATATCTTCCAGCCTCAGAATGGTCTTGGTGGCTCTCCTCTGAATGCTAAACTGGACCCTTACTTTCTGCCATTCGTACAATTTCGAAGTATTCGTATACTTCCCTTGTGAAAGATTTAAAATCTGTTTGCTAGTGATTTTTTGTGCTTTCATTAAGGTTGGGGGCTGGGTGGAGGGGGGGGGGCTACCCTGCAGTTCCTTCAGGAGATGCAGGCTCTCTCAGTGAATAATTTTGGTTTTAAAAGCTTTGTGCTTAAAAATGAAGAAACATTGAAAATTGCTTCAGTTAGGATTGCCTCCTAGCAAATACAGAGGAAATCAGTCAAGTTTTGTCAAAAGGAAATGTCAGAAAAAATAGCGAACCTATGGTTGGAGTCACCCAGGGCTGTAACTTATGGTGTCACTCCCATCCTTTTGTACTAATATTATTCATTATTCATCACGATTCTCCCATATTATTGAATGTGATGGCATACGCCAACATTTACTAACAATTCTATTCTTCTTTACTTTTCAATATTTCAGTTCTGTGAAACATTATGAAGAAAATAAGAAAAAATATAAGAAGAACATGTTTTTATTTAGTATCTTTAAAAAACTATATAATAAAACTATAAAGCACTCAGAGAGCACATACCTCTGGCAACATCATTGTCAGTGGAAATAATTGTGCATGGATCCGCCCCAAAATTTAATCACTGTGGACAGTCATTAGCATATACATAAATATATGAAAAAAAGAAACAGAAAAATATCTCTCAATCAAAAAAAGAATTCCTGGATCCACGCCAAAATTTAACCAACTCTTCCCTACCCCATTTCTCATTCTTCCACAAATTTGGACAGACAGATGTTTCATTAGAATAAAGAATTACCAAGAAATTATAGGAAAAATCTTTAGGCAGTCATCTTGGTGTCGCCCTATCTGATGGTATCACCCAGGGCGGGCCAAGATAGGCTTGGTACGCCACTTGTCAGAAATATCATTTTAGAGAAAACCGGTTATTATAATCATGGATAATATAAACAAACAGTTATTGTTATGGAAACCAGTCGGTCTCAAACACTTTATTTAAATTGAATTGAAAATTCATATTAATTTCATACTAATTCTTTATAATGTAAAGTTGTTTATAACAACGAATTTAATAACATGACAATGAATTTATAATAATTATTGCAAATTGTTCCAATTAGAAACCGTCAAACAAAACTGTCACCAAAACTGTCAAAATAGGTTTCTTCAGTTTTTGAGTTGGTCCGGCTGACTGGCTATGTTTGTATGTATCATGTGTACAGACTGCACCAATGGAGCCAGAGGGCTGAAAATTTCAACATTTACTTGAAAAATTTGAAAATTAAGACTTTTTAGTGATCACCGTCCAACAAAAGGCGAGAGAAGTAACTTATTCATTGATTACCCCTTTTTTCAATTTTTTAATTGATCACCCCCAATACAGCATGCTGCCATTGGTCACGTGGAGGTTTCTATTGAATGACTAACCAGACCTGTCTGATTTATGTTTGAAATAGAATTTAATTACTTTGTATGCGGGGGGTGTGGGTGTCATTATCATCCATCCATTCATATATTGTAACCAGCCATCATGTAATTAATATAATGAATTAATTAAAAAAAGAAATGTAAGTTTATTCTAAATTGATCCCTTAGTTTGTGTATGTTAGTGTTCACGCTTGTTTTTTGAAAATTCAGACTTTTTTAGTGATCACTGACCAACAAAAGGCGAGAGAAGTAACTTATTCACCACTTGAAAATGATTATGTGGTTATCTGTTCTCTCTCCCCTTCATCCCCTCTCTTTCCAAGTCTTTGAGCCTTACATCCTCACACATACACACAAACAAAGGTAAAATTTAAGCATTTAGTATAATCACAAATGAAACGCAATGTGTATTCAAACACACACACATACACATATACACACACGCATACACCATAATAAACTACTCCCTGTTGAACAACATTTTTGCTTAACAGATCATGATTTCAACGGGGATGCTAAATTTACTATCATTGAAAAGATGGAGAAGAACCCAATAAAATTACAAATCACGTCAATACTTGAATCCCATGAAGACAGGTGGATAATTCGCCTAGAAACTCTATCACCTAAAGCCCTCAATAACAAATTAAACCACTTGAATAATACTTGACTCCAACCCTCAATAAAAACCAGCAATAACAACCTACTATAGCACACCATAATTCGTAAAAACCCACAGTGAATAACACCAGAAATCCCCCATTTAAACATTCAATCTTCACATACATAACAATTTTTTTATATAGATAATATAATCATCGTAATTTTCATAAAAGATCCCAACAGAATTGAACACAACACTTAATCATTCGAACCTATTAGAAACTGACATCCAAAACTGTCACCAAAACTGTCAACATAGGTTTCTTCAGCTTTCAAGTTGGCTATGTATGTATCATGTGTACAGGCCACACCAATGGAGCTAGATGGCTGAAAATTTCAACATTTACTCCTTATTATGTCTATTTTTTTTTAATTCCCCCCTCCCTGCACAATAGGTTTTTAGCAGGGGTTCAGTTTACAATGTAAGTTTATGCTAAATTGATCCCAGGTTTGCGCCCGCTTCTTTTTTGAAAATTCAGACTTTTTAGTGATCAAACAAAAAGGGGAGAGAAGTAACAATTGATCACCCCTTTTTTAATTGATCACCACCAACACGGCATACTGCCAAAAGACGTTGGTCATGTGACTGTTTCTATTAAGTGACTAACCAGACTGGTTTTAATTATTAATCACTGCTACCCACAACACCGGTTTATTGCTGGGTTCAGGTTCTTGTGTTCTGACATTTATATGTATCTATCTATGTATCCAGACTTTGCCCAGCCCTAACCGTTCATACTTGAAATTTTGCACACACACTCCTCTCAATAAGTAGGGAAAAAATTTTTGTTTTGTTTTTGAAAATTCCCCTCCAAAATAGGTTATAAGTTTATGCT
Source organism: Architeuthis dux (assembly GCA_006491835.1). Lineage (NCBI taxonomy): Eukaryota > Metazoa > Mollusca > Cephalopoda > Oegopsida > Architeuthidae > Architeuthis > Architeuthis dux. The sequence goes on along the minus strand of VCCN01004515.1, from coordinate 2,748,572 downwards.
AAATTGGTCAATATTATTTTTTTTAAATTCAGACTTTTTTTAGTGATCACAACCCAACAAAAGCGAGGGAGGTAACTTATTAAATTGATCACCTCTTTTTCCAACTTTTTAATTGATCACCCCCAACACAGCATATATGGGTGGTAGTGATTCATAATTTCCCTTGGAATGCTAGTTTTAATTATTTTTAATTATTTCCCTGAAGATTGTAATTAGTCTTATATTTTGCGCCTAGAGTCCTTCTAATGAGGTTGTTAATGAAGCATGAAGTTCTTGCTGAACCTCATGGGAATATATATTAGGTTGCAACAAAACTTCAGTCTGATGTTTCCATTTATTTCGAAACACAAATATAGTAGTGATAAAAGATACACCTAATCATTAATAGACTCTCCTTCGCTTTAACCTTATTCCATCTTTCAGCAAGTTTTCCAGTACCAGACTTGTAAAATTCCTTTGAGAAGATTATATATGTTTTAAGTAGAAAGAAAGTAATAAATCTTTTTTTCAAAATCCATCTGAGTAATCATTAAATCAAGAAATTTTTATCAAATCTTTGCTGACTTCATCTATCTGCTGTAAAACCAGAGGACACAGCCATAAACTACAAATTCAGACCTCCACTGATGTTAGAAAAGATTTCTTCTTGGCAAGAGTAGCAAATGCATGGAACAGCCTAAATAAAAAGACGGTCCCATCTGAGAATATCAATATTTTCAAAAATAATCTTTATTCTGATATCGGACATACCAAATTTAACTACCATTTTTCTTATTAGTTTAATCCGAGTCCAACTACACTGAAGATGGCTTAATGACGCAATTAACTGCTGTCAAAAAGAGGCTATTTCAAGTATATTCAAGTATATAAATTCTATTTCTATAGTAGCTATTTTATTTTTGGAAGATCTTTAATTATAGAGTTCTAATTTTTCTGTTAGAAACATCAATCATGGCATAATCAAAGTGATTTCGGAGGACAGAAATTGACATGGCAAAATATTGAATTAAAAACAGTCTAAAATAGTGTTTCCCAACCTGGGGTGAATTTGTGGAATAAGGCTATTAGGTAAAAATAAAAGTCCAGTCTAGAGATATGGTTTTCTGCACTTCTATCTATCAAATTGAAGGCTTGAAATAAGCTACAAGTTGAGAATGATTTAAGATCTGCTCTCTCACTAACAGACCCACAAATCGAAGAACTAGTAGCAAAAAAAAACAAGAACAGATATCACATTGATGTGTATATCAGATACTATAGCAGAATTCTTATATTTTTGTAACAAATTAGAATTTTGCTTGCTTTCTTTGAGTAACAAATAAACAGCAGCAACTGTACAATTAGAAATTATTATGAAGCTACCTAATTACACATAAAATAAACTTATTAATTGAAATTATTCTTTGTTGCAACTTAATAAATGGAAGTGGGGGAATAGTAGTATTTCCTATTGACAAAAGTGGGGAATTACTCGAAAAGGTTGGGAACTACCGGTCTAAAACCTTCTTTAAGTTTACAAAAGTAATTTTTTTTGTTGGACAACTAACTTCATGCTATTTTCTTGCAATTAAAACTTCAAAGAAGATATTTAAGTTATTGCAATACATTTTAAAAGTCTGTGACCATTGTAACAATTTTAAATGTTTTTGGTACCTACCTATTTGCAATGAGCAACATATAAATTATATCATTATATCATATTTTGGGGTTATGTTTGAAAAATATGAGAGGTGCATTTGGTCTACATTCTTAGATCTGAACAAAAACATATCATGACATATTTTGTGCATTACAAAGCAACAGACACTGGCTTTTATATATAGAGATTATATCATTCAAATAGTTCTTTGGACGATTGAACTCCTTCTTGTTGTTTGTGTTGTTAATACAACGTTTCGGCCAATCCATTCTTCGGTCTTCTTCAGGTGTAATATCCAAATGTGATGGGGTAAACAGAAGTTTTTAATTTAGGTAACCCTTATAACGTAGACCCTATCACATTTGGATATTACACCTGAAGAAGGCTGCAGAATGGATCAGCCGAAACATTGTGTTAACAACACAAACAACAAGAAGGAGTTCAATTTTGAAAGTTATAATAATATAATAGTTTTTAATTTCAAAGGAGGTAACCATAGGCCGAAGAATGGATCGTCCGAAACGTGTTTACAACACAAACAACAAGAAGGAGTTCAATTGTCCGAAGAACTATTTGAATGTTAATGACCCTTCTCCAAACTATAGAAAACAGAAAAAAAAGATTATCTCCTTTGTATTTCTTTACGTGAGTCACAGAAAAATCATTATTATGTATATATACATCAATCGTAATATATTTATCGGTTGAGTGATTAATTTTATGAGCTGTTATAACTGCCTCTGGATATAACAAAAGGATATGATCTAATGAATGGAATATTAGGACAAAGAAACATTGATAAAGATTTTAAGTCCTGAGCGCAGATCATTAATATTATTATGTATCAATTCCATTAGAAAAGGCTTCAACCTAAAATCTATACTGCTTAGTCACTCAATAGAAATCGTCATTTTACCAACATCTTTTGTTTTTTTCATTTTCATAGTTTATTGCAGTGGTTCCCAACCGGGGGGAATTTGGGTAGTCCAAGGGGGGAATAAGGCTATTAGGCATACCTGTCAAGTTTCACACATTTTGCATGAGACTCACACATTTTGATACGTTCTCATGGTCTCACGCATTAATGGAAATTCTCACGCATTTTATGAAAGGTGAGAAATCTTATAAAAAGTGAATTTTTATAAAAGTGTGAACCTTTTAGTTAGTGCCCCCCCCCCTCTAGATGGGTATGATTCTCACTCATTTTCAACATTGAAACTTGACAGGTATGTATTAGGTAAAAATAAAAGTCTAGTCTAGAGATAGGTTTTTGCTCTTTTATCTATCAAGTCAATAGCTCGAAATAAGCTCCAAGGATTTAAGATCTGCTCTCTCACTAATAGACCCACAAATCGAAGAACTAGTAGCCAAAAAACAAGAACAGAGATCACATTGATGTGTATATCAGTTACGATAGCAGAATTTTAATTTATTTTGTAATAAATTAGAATTTCAAATGATGTGTTCTAATTATTTTCGCTTGCTTTCTTTGAGTAACAAATACATAGCAGCAGCTGTATAATTATAAAATTAAACTAATTCTTAGTATGAAGCTGTCTAATTATACCTAAAATAAAGTTATAATTTGAAATTATTTTTTGTTGCAACTTAATAAATGGAGGGGGGAATATTAGTAATCTTATTGGAAAAAGTGGGGAATGTCTCGAAAAGGTTAGGAACCACTGGTTTATTGAATATTTCTAACTGAGAAATATTTATCCAAAAGAAACATGAACAGGTCTGGTTACTCACTCAATAGAAACCATCACATGACCAACATCTTTTGGCAGCATGTTGTGTTGGGGGTGATCAATTAAAAAAGGGATGATCAATGAATAAGTTACTTCTCTCGCCTTTTGATAGATGACTAAAAAGTCTGAATTTTCAAAAAATATGTGGGCCCAAACTAGGGTTCAATTTAGCATAAACTTACATTGTAAATTGAACCCACAACTAAAAACCAATTTAGGGGAGGGAATTTAAAAAAAAAAAATCATTTTTCCTAGACATAATAAGGAGTAAATGTTGAAAATTTCAGCCCTCTAGCTCTATTGATGCGGCCTGTACACATGATACATACATAACCAGCCAGCCAGCTGGACTGACTTGAAAACTGAAGAAACTTATTTTGACAGTTTTGGTTGACGGTTTCTAATAAAGATATACTTTGATTTTCACTTGTCATGACTAACAATGGTCATAACAGCATATGGCATCAACTACTTGCAGGAGTAATTATTGAGGGAGTGGATTGCGTCACTTCTATCTATCTATCTATCTATTAGAAACCATCAACCAAAACTGTCAATATAGATTTCTTCAGTTTTTAAGTGGGTCTGGCTGAGGGCTGAAAATTTAAACATTTACCACTTATTTAATTTACAACGTGTGTTTATACTAAAATGGTCCCTTTTGAAAATTCAGACTTTTTAGTGAAGAACAAAAGGCGAGAGGAGTAACATTCATTGATCATCCTTTTTCCAATTTTTTAATTGATCACCCCCAACCAAGACAGTGGTCATGTGACGGTTTCTATTGAGTGATTAACTAGACTTGGCTATGTATCTATCTATCTATATTTATTTATCTATCTATATTTATCTCTCTCTTTATATATATATCCTATTTTTACATGTATCGTAAGTAGCAATTTATCAATCCATTTAATTATTAATCACCGCTACCCACAACACTGGTTTATTGCTGGGTTTAGGTTATTCATGTATTCATTTTGCATCCACACTCCCCTCAATGAGTAGGAAAAATGTTTCTTTTGTTTTTTGAAAATTCCCCCCCATAATAGGTTTTTATAGGGGGGTTAAATATGCAATGTAAGTTTATGCTAAATTGGTAACAAGTTTGTGCCCACTTTTTTGGGGGCCCTTTTTTCAGTGATCACAACCCAACAAAAGGCGAGAGATTAAACTGATTACCAACTTTTTAATTGATCTCCCCTAACACAGCATATATGGGTGGCAGTTTCATAATCTATCCTAGTTTTTGCCTACGTATATATTTATATACTGCTATTCGTATCCCCATTTTTCTTTTACGTGTTCTTCTCACTCTGTCTGTCTGTCTGTCTGTCTGTCTGTCTCTGTCTCT
>VCCN01004515.1:2732115-2743451 GCA_006491835.1 Architeuthis dux | reverse complement strand
AGGGTTGATGTGCCGTTAAACAAAACAATCAATAAATCAATCAAATATTCTTCTTTCTATCTCTCTCTAAATATTCTTCTTTCTTTCTCTCTCTGAATATTCTTCTTTCTCTCTCTCTCCCCCTCTCTCTCTCTCTTTCTTCAAATATTCTTCTTTCTCTCTCTCTTTCTCTCTCTCTCTAAATATTCTTCTTTCTATCTCTCTCTAAATATTCTTCTCTCTCTCTAAATATTCTTCTTTCTCTCTCTCTCTCTCTCTCTCTCTCTGTCTATCTATCTCTATCCATCTCCCTAATTACTAACAAGACCTACGACCAGAGATGGGCCACCATGTCATTTTTATTCTTTATCATTTCCAATCCATTTTACCCATCCTTTATGCGCAAAGAAAGAAACAGACGTTGTTGATAAAAGTGCACGATGAAAGAAACACTCGGTAAAAACACACAAAGCATCATCGCTAGAAGCCAGCCATTTTCTCTGCAAGACTTCCCCAAACAATAATAGTCGCATAAAGGCTGAATTGGAATCGGAACTGGTGATTGAATGACGTCGGAAATAATAATAACTGGTAATCTGCAAAAAGTGAAATAATGATGCAATTCAGAAGAGGCTTGCACAGTTTTTTTTATGCTGCACTTGCATCGAGGTAAAATACACATTGTTGCGATAATGAGCTATGTATACATCTGTGCAATTCAGAACTGCCAAGCATCCCGCATTTTGCGTAGTCCTCCCGCAATATTCTTTGTCTCCCACTCCCCCCCATGATGTTTGTTGAAACCTGTTTTCTCCCGCATTTCTTCAGAGACAAATATCAGGATGGCTTGTTATTGTAGACTTGGCATTTATATTTTTCTGAAACAAAAGTATCAGATAACTGATTTGGTTTGTTGGGTTTAGCAGCATGTTAACCTTTTAGTAGGTCATTTAATGCTGGAAAGGTTATTCTTTTTTAACTAGAGTCTTGCGAATTTGGTGAAAGGTTCTTTTTTAACTAGAGTCTTGCGACTTTGGTGAAAGGTTCTTTTTTAACTAGAGTCTTGCAACTTTGGTGAAAGGTTCTTTTTTAACTAGAGTCTTGCAACTTTGATGAAAGGTTCTTTTTTAAATAGAGTCTTGCGACTTTAGTGAAAGGTTCTTTTTTAACTAGAGTCTTGCGACTTTGGTGAAAGGTTCTTTTTTTCTTTCTAAATAGTGCTGCAACTTTGGTGAGAGGTTCTCTTTTTAACTAGGATCTTGCGACTTTGGGGAAAATTTCTTCCCTTTCAGGGAGGGGGAGTGAATAAGGTTTGGTCGAGTTCCTTTCCTTTGACTTGTCTGACTTGGTTGGACCTACCAGGAATTGAATCCCCGCCAGCATAGCTCTCCGGGTCATTGGAACATGCAAGCCACTCCACCACATCAAGGTACATATTCGCGGAGTGGTCGGATAACTGAATTCTTCTCTCTCGATGTATATGTTGTGTTAAAAGAATTATCTTATCAAGCGAGGAGGTTCTGATATTTGTATTTTCACTTCGAGATGCTGACCTTAGTTTAAAGAAAACATTGCAATGATTTGTGTTGTGTCGTGCATGTTTTGTATAAAAGTTTAGCCCCGAAAATGCTATTTCAAAGTATTTACAAGGGCCAAAATTTTAAAAGATCAACACCTAGCTAATTTACTCTCGTACTTCGGATGTACAAATGATATCTCTTGAATTTTACTTGGCAGGTCTGGTAGGTCTGGCAGGTCTGGCAGGTCTGGCAATTCCAGAAGTTACCCTCTGTTTGAAGTGCTAAGTCACAGATATGGACTAATACAGATAGACTTGATATATGCTATATATGCTAATCTCAACATCTTCAAACTTGAAAATCAAACGGCACTGCAAAATTGTTTACTTGTACATGACTCATTAAATAAGGTATCCCCACCTTGTCTACAAGAGTAGTTTAGGCGAATGAAAGAAATTCATTTATTAAGTACAAAATCCTCTATGCCTCTATGTTCCACCTTGGATAACAACTAAATATGGATTAAATTCAATCACCAAAAAATTCATTACTGATTGGAATAATTTTACAAGAAAACTTAACATTGAACTACTTAGCCTATCATGATTTGGACTTAAATCTAGCATCAAATTAAATTTCATTAAATCCTACATCTAAATATAAAAACAACCATATATCTATATCTAATTCTTCTTATGATTTTCTTTTTTCTTCTAATATATTCTTCATTGACATACTCTGCCTTACTCTTTTGTAACCACGCTTTCCCACTCTTTGAAGAGAATTTGGACAAATATTTTCTAAATTGAACATTTATCTTGTGTATACCATTTTGGAATCTGATTGTAGCTTTTGTTTCTAACTCCCCAAACAATAAGTTACTGCATTCGCAGCATTTTAAACCTTTTTGTGTTGCATCGGCCATTATGACTACTGAAGCCTCTTTAAGAGATGAAATTTGATTGGTTCAATCTGAAACTATTTTCGACCAATCAAAAATAATTTAATAAAAAAAATAAAATATAAATTTTAAAAAAGCTTGCGGGATGTTGAAAATGGTCTAAACAGCCGTAACATGTACATCCATCAGAAGGCATATATTGATCCAATACACAAGGCGGAATTATATTCATTAGAATTTTATGAATTTTAAAATTTTAAGAATTGGGAAGTTTTAGAATTTTAATATTTTATAACGTCTAGAACACTGAAACTGAAAGTATTTTTCATTTTCATAATTTATTGAGTGTTTCTTACTGAGAAACATTTATCCAAAAGAAACATGAACAGGTCTGGTTACGCACTCAATAGAAACCATCACATAACCAACATCTTTTGGCAGCATGCCTTGTTGGGGGTGATCAATTAAAAAATTGGGTGAATCAACGAATAAGTTACTGCTCTCGCCTTTTGTTGGGCAGTGATCACTAAAAAGTCTGAATTTTCAAGAAACAAGTGTGAACGTTGTGGAATCAAAATAAGGGACCAATTTAGCATAAACTTACATTGTAAAAAATCTTATGGGGGGGATTTTCTAGACATAATAAGGAGTAAATGTTTACATTTTCAGCCCTCTAGTTCCATTGGTGTGGCCTGTACACTTGACACATACATACATACATAAAGTATCGTCCATAAATAAGTACACCCCTACCACTTTTTAATAGAAAGTTAATTGTCTTCTAAATATAGCAGGATTTTATTATTTCTAGTGGAACATTACACCATCAAAACAGATATTATCAGGTATTATTTATGACCAAACTCTCTGTGGCCAAAAATATTATTTTTCGTTGTGTTGTACTCATCTTTGGACGGCAACATATTCATATTTTTGGCAACAGAGTTTCATTGCTGAAGAGTTTGGTCATAAATAATACCTGATAATATCTGTTTTGATAGTGTAATGTTCTACTAGAAATAATAAAATCCTGCTATATTTGGTTTAGAAGAAAATTAATTTTCTATAAAATAGTGGTAGGGGTGTGGTTAGATCAAGTGGGACTGGAGTCATAAACTGATAAAGAATCCATTTTGGTCTGGTGAGATGTGGTTTTGATGTTTTTTCTGTTCTTTTTTTATCTCCTTTATGTTAAGTGATGTGTGCGTGTACAGGGGTGGATCCAGCCTATTGAACTGACTGTCTTCCAAGATTTTGTTTTTTTTGGCGGAGGGAGTCTGGGAGGAGCATGCTCCTCCCAAAAACTTTGAAAATTATGTATCCATGATTGGCTAAAATTGTGTTTCAGGGCATATTAGCTAATGAAATTAAGTGTTATCTAGAAGTCTATTTAAAACATGTTTCAAAAGTTCTGTATGTGATCCAAAATTTGGAAATTATCTAATCAAGATTGGCTAAAATTGAGTTTCAGAGCATATCAGCTACTGAAATTAAGTGTTATCTAGAAGTCTATTTAAAACATGTTTCAAAAGTTTTGTATGTGATCCAAAATTTGGAAATTATGTATCCAAGATAAATAAAAATCTTCAGAAAAATTCTGATTATCTTGAAGGTTGTTATGTGTTGAGACGAAAAGATTTAAAATTCAGAAGACGCTCAGAAAACAGTATAAATACAAATTTTCGGAAAGATTCTGAGGGTCTTGAGGATCTTGATGTGTGTGAGGAATAGTTTGAGTGTGTATTTCTGGTATACCATGTCTTTGGTGGTTAACTTAATATTATTGAATGTGTTTTAAAGGAGTTATTATAATCAATGGTATAAAGAATTGAATTCATACAGGTCTGCTTAGTCACCCAATAGAAACCTTCATGTTACCAACGTCTTTTGGCAACATGCTGTGTTGGGGGTGATCAATTAAAAAAGGGATGATCAATTAATAAGTTACTTCTCTCACCTTTTTGTTAGATCACTAAAATTTCTGAATTTTCAAAAACATGTGGGCACTAACTAAGGGTTCAGTTTAGCATAAACTTACATTGTAGATTGAACCCCCACCAAAAAACCTATTATGACGGGAATGTTAAAAAACAAAAACAAATGTTTTTTCTAGATATAATAAGGAGTAAATGTTGAAATTTTCAGCCCTCTAGCTCTATTGGTGTGGCCTGTACGCATTATACGTACATAGCCAGCCAGCCAGCCAGCCAGCCAGCCAGCCAGCCAGCTGGACTGACTTGAAAACTGAAAAAACCTATTTTGACAGTTTTGGTTGAAAGTTTCTGATAGGTTCGAATGATTAGGTGGAGTGTTCAACACGATTCTGTTGAAATTTTTGTAAAAAATTTCAGATGATTATATTGTTATGTATGCGAAGATTGAATGTTTAAATGGTAAATTACTGATGGTATTCACTGTGGGTTTTTTTTAATTATGGTTGTTATTGCTGGTTTTTATTGAGGGTTGGAGTCAAGTATTATTCAGGTGGTTTAATTTGTTATTGAGGGCTTTAGGTGATAGAGTCTCTAGGCGAATTATCCACCTGTCTTCATGGGATTCAAGTATTGTGATTTGTAATTTTATTGGGTTCTTCTCCATCTTTTCAATGATACTAAATTTAGCATCCCTGTTGAAATCATGATCTGTTAAGCAAAAATGTTGTTCAACAATGAAATGTAAAATTGATTCTGCAGAATCTGACAATATGTGAGTGACAAAAGTTATTATGGGAATAAATAGACTTTTGTCACTTCATATTGGTTGTGTGCAGTGGCGTACCTATGATTGGTGTCATACGTACATTGAACTCTCTCTACATCTGGTTATAGACACACACACACACATGCAAACTGCTACTCACACCTGTTATGATTATGGAGGCAAGCTTCTCCAAAAACTTTGAAAATTATGTATCTATGATTGGCTAAAATTGCGTTTCAGGACATATCATCTACTGAAATTAAGTGTTATCTAGAAGTCTATTTAAAACATGTTGCAAAAGTTTGTATGTGATCCAAAATTTGGAAATTATGTATCCAAGATTGGCTAAAATTGAGTTTCAGGGCATATCAGCTACTGAAATTAAGATACACCCACTCATACACACATGTATGTATGGGCTGTTTCTCTTCATAAACTCACTCCCTCCTCACTACCATTACATTTTGCCATTCACATTGAACTTTAATTCCAACTTACATATTACCTTTTCTTCACTTTGAACAATATCTATTTTGTTGTTAATTTAACTGAATAAAACTCAGTTGTAAATTGTTATCACTGCCTTTGAATTTTCTCTTGAACCTACACGTTTAGTTTATTTTTTATTCTTTTTATTTTTGGATATATCAGAGGTAAATTTGTCTTCCTCGACAAAAGGGAAAATCTCATCACCCAAACACCCCCTCCTGTATTCGCAACAAATGGTCACCTTCCGACATTCAAAGAAATTAACAAATTTCTCCAGCAAATAGAAGCCATGCATTCAAAACGGAAAAATTACATTAATAAGTGTTAATTCTTACAAACACATCCTGTGAGAAAAACTCAGTAATGGAATCTACAGAAGGTGTCAGACCTACACAAGCAAGTGTGAATTTACCAAATTTTAAGGCAGGTGACATAACCACCAGGTTTTCTCAGTTACAAGCAATATTGTTTGAGAGGAGAATCACCTCGTAGAGAGCTCGCTATGCTTACGTGGCAGAGAAATTACTGTCAGCAGTGGCTTGCATGGTCACAGACCTACTTTTTCAGATGCCAAAAGTTGACCCTTTCGACGTGTACAGAGATGCAATCCAATGAAACAAGACTAAGGGATTTATTCAACAAAGTAGAACTTGCCGATAGGACACCATCCCATTTGCTCAGGCAGGTGAGACAATTACTGGGAGAAAACACAATTTCTGAAGCCATATTAACCAGACTGAGGCTAGACAAGCTACCTCCCACGACGACACACATTTTGGCACCCATGACCGAAGATGTCTGATTTGAGAAACTTGCTACAGATACAGTCCGAACTGAGAGGTGATAGCATAAATTCCACATTTGTCCTAACACAACGTTCAGATAATGAATTTCAGCATTTACAATCCCAAGTCAGTCGTTTGGTGAAGCAGATGCAGACTTTACTGCAAGACCAAAAACGTTTTCACAACAATAACAACAACAGAATTGCTACTCACACCTGGTGATACATAGCATAATAGGCCATAATTCAACGGCTGTGTCAACAAAATACTCAACAGCAACACGGATTATTATCACAAGTTTGGATCTACAGTTAGGCAGTGTCAAAAGAAAAAGAAGGATAAGGGAAACTCCGGGTTACACTTCAAAGGGTCGTCTATTTTATATTTGTGATAAGATACACGGATATACATTTTAGTGGTCGCAGGAGCTGGAATCAGCGTACTGCCACCAGACCCAGACTGCCACAATACATGTATGTATGTATCATGCATACAGGCCACACCAGTGGAGCTAGAGGGCTGAAAATTACAACATGTCTAGAAAAAATTTGGCGGTTTTTAAAAATTTTAAAATCCCCCCATAAGAGGTTTTTAGCGGGGGGTTCAATTTACAATATAAGTTTATCCGAAAGTGATCCCTTAGTTTGTGTCCTGCAGTGCTTTTTAGTGGGAAAAAGGTGGGAGAAGTAAGTTATTCATTGATTACTCCTTTTTCCAACATGACATGCTGCCAAAAGACATTGGTCATATGATGCTTTCTATTGAGTGACTAACCAGACCTGTTTATATATTGATGTTTGTGTATTTGCTAAGAGCAAAAGTAAAATTTCAAGAACAAATATATTGATTATTTAATGAAATGTCATAAAAAATGAAAGCCAATTTTGGGTGATTTCCAATAATTTCTTGAATTATTTTTCAATTTAACATTTATTTGTTTGTGTGTGTCTGTGTGTGTATCTGTGTGTGTGTGTGTCTGTCTGTCTCTCTGTCTGTCTATTGATTGAGGTTTTAAACAAAATTCACCTACAATTTTAAATAAATGCTTTAAAATAACTGGGACTGTTGACTGATCTGCCTGATCTAGTCGTTATTCTCGGTGCCTCCAACATTTCTTTGTTCTCCCTGTAAACCAACTGAAAAATCCTGCAATTGCGGCACAGGATAATTGTCAGGGGTTGATTTCGCATTTAGTACGTGAAAATCACGCTCCGGTCTCCAAGTTCTGAGGGTTGATTTAGGTACCAAGTGTAACGGGCTTGACCACTGACTCTTGGAAGGACGATACACACGGTTTTTCAACATTTGGTCGAATTCGCTCTTAGCAATTCAGTATTTGTCAGGACTAAGTCGTCTCGGTCTTAAATGTACCGGTTGTCCTGTGGTTGGAATGTGGTGTTTGGCTGAATGTCAAATTTTGTCTGTGGAATGGTGAAGTTAACTCCTTGTATTTACGTAAGAGTGTTTCAATAAAATTGTGCATATTCCATTAGAACAATAACGAGAACGAATTCCTTGTATCACCAACTCTGTCTTATTATCGACGAGTGTACGAGTAGCCATTTGTACAGACAGGTTAGATTTTGATAGGAAATCCACTCCTATTATTGGTGTCTTTACTTGTGCCAAAGTAAAGGTCCACAAAATTTTCTGTGCATGCTGAGGTCGAGTGTAAGTTCTCTCGTCCAATATATGTTGATTTGAGTACTGTTGGCGGCTTGTAATTTATTGTTGTGGGTTGTAATTTCCATTTGGGGTCTGGGGGTCTGGTGTCAGTAGTTTGATTCCAGCTCCTGTGACCACTAAAATGTATATCCGTGTATCTTATCACACATATAAAATAGACGACCCGTTGAAGTGTAACCCAGAGTTTCCCTTATCCTTCTTTTTCTTTTGACACTGCCTAACTGTAGATCCAAACTTGTGATAATAATCCGTGTTGCTGTTGAGTATTTCGTTGACACAGCCGTTGAATTATGGCCTATTATGCTATGTATCACCAGATGTGAGTAGCAATTCTGTTGTTGTTATTGTTGTGAAAACGTTTTTGGTCTTGCAGTAAAGTCTGCATCTGCTTCACCAAACGACTGACTTGGGATTGTAAATGCTGAAATTCGTTATATCTGTGCATGCCGAGGTCGAGTGTAAGTTCTCTCATCCAATATGTGTTGATTTACGTACCGTTTGTAATTTATAAGTTGTGGGTTGTAATTTCCATTTGGGGTCTGGTGGCATGACGGAAAGAGTTTCCCTTATCCTTCTTTTTATTGCAGAAGGTACATGGCTTTTGGCACTGCCTAGCTGTAGATCCAAACTTGTGATGATACCAACATAATCTGTGTTGCCATTGAGTATTTCATTGATACGGCTGTTGAATTATTGCTTGTAACTGAGAAAACCAAGTGGTTATGTCACCTGAATCAAAATTTGGTAAATTCACACTTGCTTGTGTAGGTTTGACGTTGTCTGTAGATTCCATTACTGAGTTTTTCTCACTGGATGTGTTTGTAAGAATCACTTATTAATTTAATTTTTCCGTTTTGAATGCGTGGCTTCTATTTGCTGGAGAAACTTGTTAATTTCTTTGAATGTCGGTGAAGGTGACCATTTGTTGCGAATACAGGAGGGGGTGTTTGGGTGATGAGATTTTCCCTTTTGTCGAGGAAGACAAATTTACCTCTGATATATCCAAAAATAAAAAGAATAAAAAATAAACTAAACGTGTAGGTTCAAGAGAAAATTCAAAGGCAGTGATAACAATTTACAACTGAGTTTTATTCCGTTAAATTAACAACAAAATAGATATTGTTCAAAGTGAAGAAAAGGTAATATGTAAGTTGGAATTAAAGTTCAATGTGCATTGCAAAATGTAATGGGAGTGAGTAGGGAGTGAGTTTATGAAGAGAAACAGCCCATACACGTGTGTGTGTGCATGTGCGCATATACTTATACAAACACACACACATGCGCACGTGTTTGTATAAGTATGTAGTGCAGTTATGAATTGTGAAAGATTCAATGAATTACAAAACACACTTCTAGTAATAAATATATCTGACTAGTATTCCAAGGGAAATTATGAATCATTACCACCCATATATGCTGTGTTGGGGGCGATCAATTAAAAAGTTTGCAAAAGGGGTGATCAATGAATTTACTTCTCCCGCTTGTTTTTTTTTGAAAATTCAGACCTTTTTAGTGACTACAGCCCAACAAAAGGAAAAAAGATTAATCCATTGATCACCGCCTTTTCCAATTTTTGAATTGATCACCCCAAACACAACATGTTGCCATAAGACGTTGGTCACATGATGGTATCTATTGAGTGACTAATTTTTTTATTAGGATTTTTTCATATTTGTTTTTAAAACAGCAATTATACCAAAGATCATGTTTTTAAAAGCATCTCTAGTACTGTCTAACTGACTGACTGGCTAACATATCGAAACACTCCCAACACCTCACGTTTCTTCCACCTCCGACTATATATGTCTGAAAATGCAAGGAAGAGAACTAGTACATCTATGGTCTGACTTAAAACTTGTTCTTATTCTAGATCAGTGGTTCACAACCTTTTCGTGTCATTCCCGACTTTTGAAAATATGATTAATAGTATTCCCCCCTTCCATTTAGGTAAGTTGCAACAAAGAATAATTTCAAATAATAACTTTATTTTACATATAATTAGACAGCTTCATACTAAGAATTAGTTTAATTTTATAATTGTACAGCTGCTGCTGTGTATTTATTACTCAAAGAAAGCAAGCGAAAATAATTAGAACACATCATCTGAAATTCCAGTTTATTACAAAAAATAAGAATTCTGCTATCGTAACTGATATACACATCAATGTGATATCTGTTCTTGTTCAATTTGTGGGTCTATTAGTGAGAGAGCACATCTTAAATCATTCTCAACATGGAGCTTATTTCAAGCCTTTGACTTGATAGAGAGAAGTGCAGACTAGACTTGACTTTTATTTTTACCTAGTAGCCTTTTCCGCCCTTGGACTACACAAATTCCCTCCCAGTTGGGAACCACTGGTCTAGTGTGACCTAAACACATCGTCAGTGATGAACCCATCAGGTGTTTTGGGTCTTAACATCAGCCGCCCCCACCCGGGTGACCCAGTCAGGGATGATCAAGCCTTCTTCCCTGCAGTCCATATATTCACTAGAGTCTTAGGAATAAGATGGTAAATATCTTCTATCAAGCAAAGCGTTTTTTCACTAACTTGTTTTTTTACACAGCGTCTCAATCATTTAGTGACGTTTTAAAAATAAAGTTCTTTTTCAAACCAGAAACCACTCAGAAAGAAGGAAGGTAATAATGAATCTCTTATATCCATCAAATGATAATCTGAAACTCTGATTCCTGTGTCGGAACTCTTTTCTTTTACCTGATTATTCTAATAAACCTTTTATTCCTATTCTTATCTGAATTTAGTTAGATGGGGAGTATTAATCATTGTGTATGATATGGTCGGACTATTTTTCTCATCTATATAAAAAGACATCTCGGGAAAAAAACCCAAACAGATCTTCCAATTTAAGGGGAGTAACTCAGAATTGACATCAAACACACAACCCGACATACAGGATATAGAAAAAAAAACCAGATGTGATGTGTCCAGTCCAATCGAGCATGCGCTCTAAACAATGATTCCACGTTTTATAACCAGGAACACCTGACGAAGGCCGGAGGGTATACAGCCGAAACTTTGTGAACAAGTGAACATATAGACGAGGGAAATAGTCCGACCATATCATACACAATGATTTTTATTTCTATATATTTATTTTTTCACTGTGAAACATAAATAAAGTACTCAGAGAATGCATACCTCTGCCAACACCATTGTCTGGGGAAGTTATTGGGCATGGATCCACCCAAACATTTAATTACTCCTTCCATGGTCGATTGCCCACCCTTGCACAAAATTTATTGAGAACCTTTGCAGA
>VCCN01004515.1:2718491-2730919 GCA_006491835.1 Architeuthis dux | reverse complement strand
TTGAGAACCTTTGCAGATATACTGTGGACACCATTGCCCACCTATGCACAAAATTTCATTGAAATTTATTGAGAACTTTTGCTGATATACTGTGGACAGACATGAAATTTTGGTGATATTATGTGATGTGGACATATAACTACAACTGAGGGGAGGTAATTGTGCATGGATCCATCCAAAAATATGATCACTTCTTCCATAGCCATGTCCACACTTCCACATAATTTTATTGAAATTCATTGAGAACCTTTGGAGATATTGTGTGGAAAGTCATGAGCATATACATAAATATATGAAAAAAATATCTCTTAATCAAAACAGAATCCTGGATCCGACCCAAAATTTTAAAAAAACTCTTCTTTACTCTATCACTCACCCTTCAGCAAAATTTCATCGAAATCCATTGAGTACTTTTGCAGATATCGTGTGGACAGACGGAAAGACAGATTGAAAGACAGAGATGACCAAATACATATACCTCTCCAACTTTGTTGGCAGCTTCAATTACAGCTGGTATTAGAAACCGTCAACCAAACTGTCACCAAAACTGTCAACATAGGTTTCTTCAGTTTTTAAGCTGGTCTGGCTTGCCAGCTATGTATGTATGTATCACGTGAACAGGCTTCACAATGGAGCTAGAGGGCTGAAAATTTGAACATTTACTCCTTACTATGTCTAGAAAAAACTTTTTTTGTTTTTTTTTAAATTCCCGTGCAAAATAGGTTTTTAGTGGGGGTTCAATTTACAATGTAAGTTTATGCTAAATTGGTCCCTCAGTTTATGTCCGGCAGTGTTCATGTTTGAAAATTCTGACTTTTTAGTAATCACTGCCAAACAAAAGAGAGCAATAACTTATTCATTGATCACCCCTTTTCCAATTTTTTAATTGATCACCACCAACACAGCGTGCTGCCAAAAGACATTGGTCAAGTAATGGTTTCTATTGTGTGACTAGTTTGATTAGTTTAACCAAAATTTGACTCAATCATTGCTTGACAGAATTAAATTGGATTAATCCAGGGATTATCTGATATCAAAAAGTGGCTTCCTGAAGAACCTTTGTCAATGTTTGTAGCAAAATAAATAATCCATACCGATCAATTCCCCAAGAAATTCTGCAAAGTATTTGTCATCCAAAGTCATCCTTTATTCAATAGAATTTTTCTTTTCAAAGTTCAGAGCTGGATTATTTCATGTCATGGATAATTTTGATATTTTGCCCTGTAGAAAATAGCTATTGAAAATCGCTCCAACCATTTTCAAAATAAGAGATGAATGGAAATTTTAAAATCCTTAAGACTTAAGAGTGTTATCAATAAGGTTAAAGAAAATCTACTCGGATATCATAGTTTTTAATCACTGCTACCCGCAACACTGGTTTATTGCTGGGTTTAGGTTATTCATGTGCCCTGACATTTATATATAACTATGTATCTATCTATGTATCTGGACTTATCTGCCCAGCCTTAACCATTCATAGTAGAAACTTGATATTTTGCAAACACATGGAACAGACTAAGTAAACAGACAGTCACATCCGAGAATATCAATATTTTCAAAAATAATCTTGATTCTAATATCGGACATACCAAATTTAACTACCATTTTTCTTATTAGTTTAATCCCAGTCCAACTACACTGAAGCTGTCTTAATGACGCAATTAACTGCTGTCAAAAAAAGCCTATTTCAAGTATATTCAAGTATATAAATTCTATTTCTATAGTAGCTATTTAATTTTTGGAAGATTTTTAATTATAGAGTTCTAATCTTTCTGTTAGAAACATCAATCATGGCATGATCAAAGTGATTTTGGAGGACAAAAATTGACATGGACAAATATTGAATTAAAAACAGTCTAAAATAGCGGTTCCCAACCTGGGTGGAATTTGTGGAATAAGGCTAAGTTTTTAATTTCAAAGGAGGTAACCCTTATAACATAGACCCTATCACATTTGGATATTACACCTGAAGAAAGCCAAAGAATAGATTGGCCGAAACATTGTGTTAACAACACAAACAACAAGAAGGAGTTCAATCGTGCAAAGAAATATTTGAAAGTTATAATAATATTGTCAAATAATTTTCTGTCCGTCATAAGAAACTACGGCTTCAGATTATTTTGGTTAGTTCTTTTAGTGTTGCCTATTTAGATATTTTACATCTAAATTTAGATCTCTTGCCAATTTACATATTTTGGTTGTCGAATTACCTCGGTGCATACACACACACCCACAGAGATTTCTTCAATTATAGTTAGATGTATATATCTATGGATCTATATATCCAGACTTCGGCCAGCCTTAACCGCTCATAATAAAAACATGAAAATTTGCACACACACTCCCCTCAATGAGTAGGGAAAATGTGTTTTTTTGTTTTTTGAAAATTCCACCCATAATAGGTTTTTAGGTTCAATATGTTGAACCAATATGCAATGTAAATTTATGCTAAATTGATTACTATCCCGCGTGTTGAAAATTCAAACCTGTTTTTAGTGATCACAGCCCAACAAAAGGTGAGAGAAGTAACTTATTCATTGATCACCCCTTTTTCTAACTTTTTAATTGATCACCCCCAACACAGCATATATGGGTGTCAGTGATTCATAATTTCCCTTGAAATGCTAGTTTTGTTTTTGTTGCTATAGAGACCATACCAATAACAATAAAAATGCTGAATGAATTGGCTGTGGAAATTTTAAAGTTAAATATCTTTACTGGAAGACAAGGGTGTGATGGGGAGGGGGGCGTTAGAAGTCAGGGGGTGATGATGGGGGCAAGGGGCAAAGAATACAACACGCGTACCTCTGACATACAGAGTCATATGTCTCAAAAGCTGATTTTATAGTAAAGCTTTTTAGAAATCAAATTCATCAAATATTTTCTGTTTTTCTGATTAATAGATTCTAATTAATCTATTAACTTATTTAAGTAATTTAATCACAACTAAATCAATGAAATTCAGAGAATGGATAATTTTATATCCGCCAGAATATGATAATAATAATATTTACACGATTTAGGCTGCTCGTTTGGCAATTGGGTCAAACCGGTGCCAAACAAATATAGATTCCCAATTAAAAATGTCTTCATAATTATCATGGTTCAATAGGTTGAAAATGGTCTAAACAGCCGTAACATGTACATCAGAAGGCATACACCAAAACGGAATTACGTTCATAAAAATGTTAATTTTAAAATTTTAAGGTTTTTAAAAAATTTTTAAGTTTTAGAATTTTAATATTTATAACGTCTAGAACACTGAAATTGAAAGTATTTTTCAATATTTTTCATTTTCATAGTTTATCGTTCATAATTATCATAACTAAATCCATATAAATTAATTGTGAAACAAAAAAACTTCAAACCATTGAACTTTAAACAACTCATCTGTAAAATCAGCTTTGCAGACATACAATTCTATGCACAGGAAGTAAAGATTTGTATTAGAAACTGTCAACCAAAACTGTCAAAATAGGTTGCTTCAGTTTTTAAGTCTGTCCGGCTGGCTGGCGATATATGTACAGGCCACACCATGAAGCAATACAGGGATGAAAATTTCAACATTTACTCCTTATTATGTCTAGAAAAAAACTTTTTTTTGTCTCTTTAAAATTCCCCTCTTAAATAGGTTTTTAGTTGGGGGTTCAATTTGCAACATGCAACATATATACAAACACCTTTATAGCAAGTAAACAAATACCTTGGTTGATGAGATAAGAAATGTGTTTTTCAACAATCACTTATAAATGACATTCCAATCTTTTGCTTTGTCATTTACAGATTTAAATACTACAAGTGGCTTAGTTAAATTTAACATTTATTTTGCAGTTATTCAAGTAAGTATATTTGTAGGTGAAGGAAAATTCAAATGCAATTATTATACAGTGTTGCCCATAAATGAGTACACACCTACCACTATTTTATAGAAATTTAATTTTCTTCTAAACCAAATATAACAGGATTTTATTATTTATAGTGGAACATTAGACAATCAAATGGATATTATCAGGTTTTATTTATGACCAAACTCTACAGCATTGAAACTCTGTTGCCAAAAATATTTTTTTGTAGTGTTGTACTCATCTTTGGACGGCAACATATTCATATTTTTGGCAACAGAGTTTGAATGCTGTAGAGTTTGGTCATAAATAATACCTGATAATATCTGTTTTGATTGTGTAATGTTCCACAATAAAATCCTGCTGTTTGCTTTAGAAGACAATTAACTTTCTATTAAAAAGTGGTAGAGGTGTACTTATTTATAGGCGATACATAGCTAGATACAGACTGAGATAGATGTATAGACAGATGCAGATAGATTAGAAAATGACTGATACATCGCTGGAATTGGATTTAGAAAATAATTAACTCAATAGAAACCGTCATGTGACCAACAGCTTTTGGCAGCATGCTGTGTTGAGGATGATCAATTAAAAAATTGGAAAAAGGGGCGAACAATGAATAAGTTACTTCTCTTGTCTTTTGTTGGGCGGTGAACTAAAAAAAAGTCTGAATTTCTAAAAACCAGCATGATACTGCCGGACATAAACTAAGGGACCAATTTAGCATAAACTTATATTGTAAATTGAAACCGCACTAAACACCTGTTCAGACACACTATTAAAAATTATTGATAGACAGAATTACATCTATTTATTAATATGCATAGAATATAATAGATAAATATATAGGAATAGAGAGAGAAGCAGATAAATATAAACAGAATGATATAGATAGATAGATAGATAGATATGAACAGACTGAGATAGATAAATAGATAGATAGATAGATAGATAGATAGATAGATAGATAGATATGAACAGACTGAGATAGATAGATAGATAGATATGAACAGACTGAGATAGATAGATAGATAGATAGATAGATATGAACAGACTGAGATAGATGGATAGATAGGTATGAACAGAGATAGACTGATAGATAGACAGATAGATAGATAGATAGATAGATAGATAGATAGATATGAACAGACTGGGATGGATAGATACATAGATATGAACAGACTGAGATAGATAGATTGACTGATAGATAGATAGATGTGAACAGACTGAGATAGATAGATATGAACAGAGATAGATAGATAGATAGATAGATAGATAGATAGATAGATAGATAGATATGAACAGACTGAAATAGATAGATAGATAGATATGAACAGACTGAAATAGATAGATAGATAGATAGATAGATAGATAGATATGAACAGACTGAAATAGATAGATAGATAGATAGATAGATAGATAGATAGATAGATAGATAGATAGATATGAACAGACTGAGATAGATGGATAGATAGGTTTTGAACAGAGATAGACTGATAGATAGATAGATAGATAGATAGATAGATATGAACAGAGATATACTGATAGATAGATAGATAGATAGATAGATAGATAGATAGATAGATAGATAGATAATGAACAGAGTGAGAAAGATAGATGGATGTAAAGAAGTAAAATTATGATTGGTGAATGATTGAGTAGGCTGAAAATGAGAAGCAGCACTAAAACGGCCAGTGTTGCACTGAAGAGAACTGGAGAGAACGTGAACAACCAAATTGCACTCGGTTATCTCCCTTACTTTCTCTCTTGACTCACGTGCTGGGGCACGGTTTAGCTCAGTCGGTTGACACATCGGCTCTAATAAAACAAAATAAAATCATTAAAATTTATTCAAATTTAAAACCTTCTTTGACAGTAACCTTTTTTTATGATTTTATCTGTTGATTAGTTTTGCAGATAGGATGAATTATATTCAGAAAATAATGATTTTAAACATTTATTTTCAAGCAAGGAGTATCTCACATGATGTTATTGTCATTGAACAGAAATGTTATATTTGACTTGTGCATGATTATTTTATGAGAATTTGATATTCTTTCATTTATACATGTTACTGTAAAATTGTGAAATTAGTGATTTCGTGAAATCTCTAGGGATTTTATGAAATTCCTGAAAATTTCAGGAACTTTATGAAATCCTTAGTTTCACAATCAGTATGGTAACAAGCTTGTGATGCTGACCATTAAGTAATGAGCACGATCATCACTGGGTGCCCCACTATTGTGCCCTTGTGTCAAACTAAGCTGTATATACACTGTAAATACAGAAACAGAATATACTTGATATTTACTAAGTTTAGCTTAGTTTGACACAAGGCCACAGTCATGGGGCACTCAGTGATGATCAAACTCATTACATAATGCCCTGATAAGAAAATGCTGACTTCATCTATCTGCAGTAAAACCAGAGGAGACAGCCATAAACTACAAATTCAGACCTCCACTGGTGTTAGAAACAATTTCTTCTCAGCAAGAATGGCAAACGCATAGAACAGCCTAAGTGAAAAGACAGTCACATCCGAGAATATCAATATTTAAAAAAATAATCTTTATTCTGATATCGGACATACCAAATTTAACTACCATTTTTCTTATTAGTTTAAACCCAGCCCAACTACACTGAAGATGGCTTAATGACGCAATTAACAGCTGTCAAAAAAAGCCTATTTCAAGTATATTCAAGTATATATAAATAATGGTCAGCATCATAAGCTTGTTAATCATTACTACACTGATCGTGAAACTGAGGATTTCATGAAATTACTGAAATATTCAGGGATTTCACGAAATCGCTAGTTTCACAATCTTACTGCAACATATATACAAACGCCTTTATAGCCAGTAAACAAATACCTTGGTTGATGAGATAAGAAATGTGTTTTTCAACAATCACTTATAAATGACATTCCAATCTTTGCTTTGTCATTTACAGATTTAAATACTACAAGTGGCTTAGTTAAATTTAACATTTATTTTGCAGTTATTCAAGTAAGTATATTTGTAGGTGAAGGAAAATTCAAATGCAATTATTATACAGTGTTGCCCATAAATGAGTACACCCCTACCACTATTTTATAGAAATTTAATTTTCTTCTAAACCAAATATAGCAGGATTTTATTATTTATAGTGGAACATTAGACAATCAAATATTTTTTTGTAGTGTTGTACTCATCTTTGGACGGCAACATATTCATATTTTTGGCAACAAAGTTTCAATGCTGCAGAGTTTGGTCATAAATAATACCTGATAATATCTGTTTTGATTGTGTAAAATAGTGGTTCTCTAGTGGAACACTAGAAATAATAAAATACTGCTATGTTTGGTTTAGAAGAAAATTAATTTTCTATAAAATAGTGGTGGGGGTGCACTTAGTTCAAGTGGTGAGAGGCGGTTTTGATGTTTTTTCTGTTCTTTTTTATCTCCTTTATGTTAAGTGATTTGTGCGTGTACAGGGGTGGATCCAGCCTATTGAACTGACTGTCTTCCAAGAGAGTTTGGTCAACCAAAACTGTCAACATAGGTTTCTTTCAGTTTTCAAGTTGGTCTGCCTGGATGGCTGGCTGACTATGTATGTATGATGCATACAGGCTTCACCAATGGAGATAGAGGGCTGAAAATCTTTTGAAAATTCTTCCCCATAATAGGTTTTTAGTGGGGGTTCAATTTGCAATGTAATTTTATCCTAATTTGACCCCCAGTTTGTCCCATCCAGTATTCATGTTTGTTTTATTTTTAAATTCAGACATTTTTAGTTTTTAGTGCCCAACAAAAGGTGAGAGAAATAACTTATTCATTGATGACCCCTTTTTCCAATTTTTAATTGATCACCTCCAACACAGCATGCTGCTAAAAGACGTTTGTAACATGATGGTTTCTATTGAGTGGCTAAGCAGACCAGTTATTTGATTTTAGACTAAAAGGAAATATTCTTCTCATACAAAAAGATTGTTTTTATCCATTTTCACCTTAACCCTTTATAGGGCAACCATAAAAATATTTTAGATATCAAAACAACCTTTTTGTATGTTAAACTAGACCTAATTACAAGATAGTTTCAGCTGCAAGTTTTCTGAAATTTCTTTGTTTATGGGGGGCAAAACCCCCTTTGATGAAGTGATCATATATGTGTTGAATACTCGGGGTGAATGTCCTGGACTTGGATAGAAAGGAAGGACTCGAAGACTTGGTTGTAAAAATATAAGACATATTTTTATTTCATAGCATACAGTTTGTCGGCCAGAGAATAAAGAGTGGGAGAGAGATAAAGGTGTCGAGAGACCGTTCCCAACAGGGGAACACAGCCTTGTGCCTTTCCAGCCCCAGGCGGTCTGCCTGGGCCCTCTGAGCTTCTCTGAGTTTTCTGTTCGGGTCTCTCTTGGGTCTCTCTGAGCTTCTCTGTGTTTTTCTCCATCTCCTAGCTTCCTTTATCAGGTTTGAACGCCCACGCTGGTGTCGTTTCCAGTTTCCACATCCTGTTTTTTGGACACCTACGCATATACTTATTTCCTAAGGTGACCGGGTCACTTCCATTTCCGCACAGGTGTTTGACCCTGAAATGACCTTTTCATGGTAGTATATCATAACATATGGTGCTTCACCCAAAAGTGACCAAAAATGGAAAATATAAAAAATTAAATTAGAAAGTTAAATAAAACATAGAATTAAAAAATAACATTCAATATAATTAATAGATACAACAAATTGATATTGCTAAAAAAATAACACGTCCGGGTTGATTTTAAAATGTTATTGTGCGGTCCAAAAACAGGCTAATTTAATGGGGTGTGGTATGCCTCAAAACAGTTTCTGTCTTTGTTCAAGCACAAGTGTACTTTGCAAAGCTTGCAGACCACATCGGATTATATTGTCGTTGTGGCTACAATATTTGCATGTGGACGACGGGTCCTCAGGGGATCCTGTATAGTCACTTTAGGACACAACTTACGTTCAAATGAAGGATATGTTATGACAACATTCAACACAGATAAGAAAATTGTTTTATTATTTAGCAAGAATGATGGAGTGATATAATGCTTGCCCAGAGTGGGAAAAATGCTTTATCATCTTCATATCATCTTCATAATCATCATCATCATCATAACAATGCTTTATCATCTTCATAATCATCATCATCATAATGCTTTATCATCTTCATATCATCTTCATAATCATCATCATCATAACCAAGGCTTTATCATCTTCATAATCATCATCATAACAATACCTTATCATCTTCATCATCATCATCATCATCATCATAACAGTGCTGATTATGATTCTAATAATATCTACTTCCTTAACTTTTCATTTTTCATTACCTTTTCCCCTTTTTTCAAAGATGATAAAGCATTTTTCTTGCGTATTTGCATTTATTTTATCTTTAAAATCCTTGCTGATCAGATAATTTTAAGGTATAAAGGCTGAAAGTAAGAGTGAAAACATATTTAATGGTCAAACTTTATTATTATTGGATGAAGTATTGTAATACACTTTTTATTAAATATCACTAGTTTTTACCTGCATCCTAATTTTAGTTGTTTTTATAAAACTTATTAATACTGGTCACTGTTTCTATGACAATGAATAACAGAACAAACAGAAATAAAGAGTAAGCCTTCGGTGAGAATCGAACTCACTGGTGTGAGTTCGTTACACAACATAAATATGGCGCAGAAAGTTGGTTGTAGGGAATAAGTTTATAAGTGTGAATCAGCTTCTGCTAATCCATGAAGTCTTTGTGGCCAATTGGTAAAAAGCAGCTAGGTGTAAACTAGTCTCCCTCTGGCAATGAGGGTGTGAGTTCGATTCTAGTCAAAACTAGTTAAATTTAATAAAAATAATATTTGCTGGTAATCAATATTCGAAAAACAAACAGGAAAATGTGATTTTGTTAATATTTAGATGTTTATTTACATCATACTCAAAACATTATTCATTCAGTTCTTGTCACTCACAGCAAGGCCAGTTAGACGGTTCAGGGGTGGGTAGGGAAGGTGGAGCCCTTAGCTTGCGTTAATGAGCATAGTGCAGTGAATGGTCTCCTCCTTAGGAGGATTACCATGATCGCAATGGAAGGCTCTCTCCCCAGCTACTTACAGAATATGTTATTTCCAGCCGGTCACCCATTTAGGTACTGACCAGGCACAACGTTGCTTAACTTTGGTGATCATATAAGAACTAGCGTTCCCAATGCAATTTGGCTGTAACTCTGGAAACATTAGGTGTGGAAGTGACTCTCGTTGTTTATCTATAGGAATAAATAAAAAAACGGAATGAAAGATTTAAAGAAATAGGGGATAGAAATATTAGGGGTGATCAATTAAAAAATTGGAAAAAGGGGTGATCAATGAATGAGTTACTTCTCTCGCCTTTTGTTGGGCAATGATTACTAAAATGTACTAATTCCAATCTAATCTAATTCCAGCGATGTATCAGTCATTTTCCAATCTATCTGCATCTGTCTATACATCTATCTCAATCCGTATCTAGCTATGTACATATCTAATTTGTTTAAATTAATCTGTTTATATCAATCTATCTCAGGCTACTTATATCTGCATCTATTTCTCATACCTATGTTTATTTGGGTGATGATGTTTAGCACTGATAAGTTGACAATATCAGGATCTGTTTATCCACTCAGTGGTTCTCTAACTTTGTTGGACCACAAACTTTTATGCTATCATGTGTTTAAGGGGAAAGTCATATCCCTTTTAGACTATACAGTAATCCCTTTGTAAGCTTGATTTAATGACAGATATTAACAGATTAAAAATGCAAACAGAAGAGGTACTTACAGAGATCATTTATTCATATAACGACTGCGGTCAACCACGCACGTGTGTCTTTCCGAGCTCTGTCTTCTACTAATAACACAATACAATAATGGCTGCTTGTTGACCAGAACGTAAAACAGCGCCCCCTAGTGGAAGTCTTCTGCCTAAGGGGAATAACTCATGATACTTACTTAACACCCTTGATATGTGCGGCCTAGATTAATGCGGTTTTGGTTAGTACGCCACAATTTACTGTGACCATCCCTTGATATTTACGGTATAAAATTTGATTAGTGCAGTTCAAAACAGTTTGAAAATGGTGGGTAAATAACCAGAAAAAAAACTTTTTTCAGGATTTAGGTGTCAAAATTGAAATTTTTTTTTACCCTTTTAGGGGTCAATATCGAGGTGGAACTTTGTGTTTCCCTTTTATGAAATCTCTATAAAATATCATTTGTTTTCCTGTGTTTTTATATCTGACGTTATTTTCCCCAGGGTAACCCTGCTAGTGTGATAATATACATTAGGCGAGATTGCTTTTTCTTCCAGGATTCATGATAATTATTTCCATTGATTCTTAACTTTGAATAATGCGGTTTTGATATATGCGGTGTACATCGAGGATTTATTAACTGCACATATCAAGGGATTACTGCATATATGCATTGTCTATCTTAATCTGTTCATATCAATCTATTTCAGGCTACTCATATCTGCATCTATTTCTCATATCTATGACTATTTGGGTGATGATGTTTAGCACTGATAAGTTGACACTATCAGGATCTGTTTATCTCACTTAGTGTTTTCTAACTTTTTCGGACTATATATTTAGACTATATATATCATGTAAAGTAGGTAAAAACATTAAAAATTAAATTTTAATAAAAACTTAGATAGAAACCATCAAGTGACCAACGTCTTTTGGCAGCATGCTGTGTTGAGGGTGATCAATTAAAAAATTGGAAATGAATAAGTTACTTCTCTCACCTTTTGTTGGGCAGCGGTCACTAAAAAGTCCTAATTCCAATCTAAACTAACCTATTAATATTTGGGTGATGATGTTTCACACTGATAGATATTATCAGTATCTGTTTATCTCACTCAGTGGCAGTGTTGCTAATTTAGTGCGTTCCGCTATAGATTCAGTGCATTTCGTGTTTTGGCAGTGCAAAAAGCACTAAATTAGAGCGTTTGTGCCTAAAACATTTTTGCCATTTTTTGTTATTTTCTGGTTATTTTTGGTGGTTTCTAGCCAGGTTTTTTTTGAGTTGGCAACACTAATCAGTGTTTCTCTAACTTTTTTGGACAACGCCCATTTTTTTACCATATATATCGTTGGTCACGTGACAGTTTCTATTGAGTGACTAACGAGAACAGTGAATTTTTTTCTAGGGCACAAAGATTTATAAAAAATTTTAAATATATATAAAAAGGCGTGATCAATGAATAAGTTACTTCTCTCGCTTTTTGTTGGGTGATGAAAATTCAGACTTATTTAGTGATCACCACTAAAAAAGTCTGAATTTTAATCACTCACAAATCTAATGGAGAACAGGGTGACTTAGAATAATGGACATCAGCATGGGTGGCATCACAGTGAGGGGGGGGGCATAGAGCCCAGAGATGAAGGGGTCACTATGAATAGTAAAATCTTAGGACGAGTCACAGCATAACCCATAAAAACCCTCTCTGACACTGGTGTCACATACAATTAAATTGATCAGCACAGTCTGTTATATTATATTATATTTTATCCTTGATTTTAAATCATGAAGTGTAGTA
>VCCN01004515.1:2686260-2711248 GCA_006491835.1 Architeuthis dux | reverse complement strand
TGCTTTTGTATCTGGCCAATAGGATGACTCCATTTTTGGGGGGTGTTTGTTGGATGCTTCAAGTGTAGTCTTATCCGCTGAAATATACATTAAAAAAAAAGAAGAAATATAAAACTGGGGGTGTTTATATTTTCACCTTTAAACTTTAAACTACATAATTCCTAAAAGATTTGATGAATATCTTGGAGACCAGTGACAGCATCTCAATGACACATTCTGACATTCTAATGGGGTAGGTTGCAACTGAATGAGTGTCACTGAAAGCTTGGCTTAGTATAGCGGGGGTGGTGGTTGGTTGAAAGAAGACTGTGTTGCACCGATATTCCTTGGGGGGGGGGGTGCCTGCCTTGAAAATTAGCTTTGGAATTCTTGGAGTTTATCTGGTTTAGAACACAGACCTCTTGCCCTGGTGAGAAATATTTTGAAAATTCAGACTTTTTTATTTGAATTCTGTAAGAATAAAATAAATTTTTTAAAAATCGTTTCAGTAAAAGAGTCCATTGTTTAAAATGGTAGGTTGGAGATATTTTTATCAGTAAACTTGTTACCTTTATGAGGAAGAGTCCATGGTTACAGATAGAGAACCATAAAGCACGATGGGTCCATCATACACTTCCACAGTGTGTACCTATCTGCAATGCACTAGAATCTTTCACATCAGTACATTCAGGAACATTGGAGCAACACAGAGACCTCTGTGCAGCCAGTCAGTCTAGGGACAAATCCGATCTTGATTTATTTGTTCAGTGGCTAAAGGGACATTCACCATTTGTTACACATGACCCTGACATCTTGTTTTCCCTAGCTACTGGGATCCTGGCAGACAAGTCAGTGAACTGTGATGATGCCCTTTATATTGGTCAATGTTCCATGAAGAAAATGATTGGTAAAACCTATGCAGAGGTGAGTCTACATCAGAAAGACAAAGTCAAGTCACTAGCTGCTATGCAGAACACAATTAAAGTATGTGGTGTGGATACAGTTATCAATCCATCGTTGATGTTCAACAGAATTATTTGCATCCTGAACACAAGTAATGAAATGGAAACCTTTCTACAGTACGAATTAGCTCCACAGTCCCAACTCTCTTTGTAGATGTGTTGGATATTTCTGTAGCTGTGGGTGGAGGTCACAGATTTGACCCCTACAGGTGTTGAAAGTTATAAACAGAATATCAACTAAAACCCCAAACTGCAAAGTGTCAGGGACCGGAAACAGACTAGGTGTTGAAAAGTCATAAACAGGATAGTGACCCTGACTGCAGATGGCGGGCTGGAAAATCAGGGTGGGCGTTCAAACCGGATAAGAGAGACAGAGAGACTCCCTCAGGAAGGAGAGAAAGACACAGGATGCCCTCGGAGAGGCAGAGAACAGCTGGGCCTGGCAGCATGGGGCTAGTTCCCCTGTTGGGAACAGTCTGTCGGCTCTCATTATCTCTCTCCCACTCTTCATTTCTTTTTCTTTCTTTTTTTTGTTTAATGGCACATCGACCCTTGGTGGGTCATTTAGTGCTGGATTCAGTAGGGGGTGGGGGGATCCCATGTCCCCATGACTAGAGACTTGGGGGGGGATCCCAAATCCTTGTCACTGAGACAAATGCCATGAGGTCCGGGATAAATGGGGGGGGGGTGTCCCAAAAGCTTCTCAGGACGAATCCTGAGCATGCTAATAGTGATCGCCTCCCGACCTGCTGGTCAAGATATCCTGTGCAACTTCTCCCAGGATGATACCCGAGCATGCCACAAGGACACCCGAAGGGCCATGGTTCTCTGAACTTCGAGGCCATCGAAGAACAGATACTAGACTTTGATATTTTTCTTTATTCGCCTCCCCACGGCAGCAAATTTGACATGAAGTCTTTTTAATGTGGGGTGGGCCTGCAATGGGAACGTGCAGGGGGAGGGGGTGAGATCCCATATCCCTGTGCCTAGACACCTGAGGGGGGAGAATCCCAAATCCCTGTCACTGAGACAAATGACACGAGGACCAGGATAAGGTTAGGGGTGGGGATCCCATGTCTCTGTGATTAGAGACCTGAGTGGGGAGAATCCCAAATCCATGTCGCTGAGACAAATGCCACAAGGACCGGGATGGTTCCAAAAGCTCCTCAGGACGGATCCTGAGTGTGCTAATGGGGATCGCGACCAGCTGACTAAGATATCCTGTGCTACTTCTCCCAGGTATCTGAAGATACCCGAGCATGCCTCCAGGACCCCCGAAGGGCTGTTTCTCCGAACTTCGAGGCCATGGTGGTCTCGAAGCGCAGATACTCGACTTCAATACTCAGCGCATTATCAGCCACAGCCAAGATATCCTGCGCCATTTCTCCCAGGACGATACCCGAGCATGCCACAGGACCCCATATGGGCAGTGTTTCTCCGAACTTCAAGGCCATGGCGGTTTCGAAGAACAGATACTACACTTTGATCTTAGCCACAAGGCTGAGATGCTTTATTTATTTACAAATGACACGAGGACCGGGATGTATCCACTAGCTCCTCAGGACGGATCCCGAATGTGCTAATGGGGTGACCGCCTCTCGACCAGCTAGCCAAGATATCATGTGCAACTTCTCCCAGGTATCCGAAGATACCCGAGCACCCCCGAAGGGCCGTGTTTCTCCGAACTTTGAGTCCATGGCAGTCTCAAAGTGCAGATACTAAACTTCGCTCTTAGCGCGTTATCAGCCGCAGCCTTGATATCCTGCGCAACTTCTCCCAGGACGATACCCGAGCATGCCACAGGACCCCATACGGGCCGTGTTTCTCCGCACTTCGAAGCCATGGCGGTTTCGAAGAACAGATACTACACTTTGATCCTGGCCAAAAGGCCGAGAAGCGATCTCTCCCACTCTTCATTCTTCGCCACGACACAATGTATCTTATGAAATAAAAATATATCCTCATATTTTTATAAAACAAATTTGAATTTTCCTCCCGTGGACCAAGAGGGATATACAACAGATGGACAAATGAGGAAGACAGCCAAGAGTGCTCTTGGAACTATGCTGAAGTCTACAGTTGATTGTCATAGCACAGTACCTGATGATGCTTCATGCTGTGGTTTGGCCCAAACCAGTGACGGATCTCACCTCCGAACATTTATCCTCCAAAAATCTCAATAAAATAGGCTCGAAAGAATTGCGCCAACAAAGTAGAAAAAGGCGTGAGTTCAAACGACCAAATAATTCAAATAGACTCAACAGCAGCAGCAGCAGCATTATTTGGGATATCAACTATTTTTTTCGACCAATGAAAATGCATCTAAAATCCAATGCTTGTGTGAGCCGGTCTTTTCCCCATATAAGCAAACAACGGACAGATTTCATCAGTCACAGCTTTAACTGCCTGAGGGCACAGTCGGACGTCTCACACACACACACGCATTTCACCTCTGCACACCAGGCATTCACACAAAGCATTCAGAACATTTCAACCAGAGGCAAGTAAGTAAGTGACTCACACACATGTTTGCATACACTCACTCACATATGCATACGCTTGCATGTACACACACATACATGACAACTCCTTCAGAACTTTAATTCTATTGACTCTTTTGTTCTAATCAACTGATAAACACTTTCTTGATGCAAGACATATTCACAATCATTCATTCATTGTTATTTGTTCTATGAATAAATATTATACATGTTACATACACATTTGTTTAATAGTTTGTTTCGTTGAACCTTGAACAAGGCAGAATGTAAATTATAATTGTAGACAGAGATATATGTTCTGCCATATTATCCTCTACAGCAGACATGAACCTTTTCTGAAGAAATGAGAAAATTCCAGGATAAGTGAACAAATGATTAATTCTTTGTGGAAGTAAAAAAAACAGACCAAGGTGTCTAATATGTTCTGAATCCCACTCCGCATTTAAAGAATTTAACATTAAGCATCATTACACAACTAAACATTCCAGGTATGATAAATTTAAAGGAGATATCAGAAAGCTTAAAATTGAAACACTAAAGAAACTGATTAGGAGCCTAAATATGCTTTTTTTTCTCAGCGTAATGGTGCATGCAAGCTATGTTGTTAGCAAATACGGTTCCTAACATTCTAAAAATTATTCTGACAGTGAATTTGTGGCCCGATTTATAATTAGCAATATCTCATGCGGCCTGCTGCTCAAAAAAGGTTGCCCATACCTGGTCTACAGTTTGGTGACCCTAGACATGTGTCCCAACACCAGCAACTTATCAGGACATGTGTAATGCTTACACAACCTACCTCATCAAACATTATCATAGTGGTGCTACAGTTGTGTTTGATGGTTATGTGCACCTCCTTCCACCAAATCAGCAGAGCAAAACCAGAGAGCAAAGAACAGAACTTCTGCTGATATTGTAGTTACACCTACTTTGCAAACAACCACAACTCAAAGTGAATTCCTTGGGAATAACTGCAACAAATCAAGCCGTATTCAGACATTGGCTCCAGATTTTAGGTCCAGTGGTATCAATGTGAAACAAGCAGAGACAGATGCTGATGTACTAATAGTTTCAACAGCACTGGATATGGCCAAATCTGACAACGATCAACCAGTGGTAGTTGTTGGAACAGATACTGATTTGTTGGCCCTGTTGGTAACAAGAGCATCATCATTAATGGATCTGTTTATGCTGTGCCACAACAATCTTGTGACTCTCTAGAGCAGGGGTTCCCAACCTTTTTTGTGTCATCGCCCACTTTCACATGGAAAACTTTTCCACCGCCCACTTGTATAGTAAATATTCAAAAGCATACCAAAAATGTTTGGTAAAAGTTTGTTAATGGTTCGTAAACTGACTTTTTATGATGTAGTAAAAATACCAAAGGGAGGTAACAAATAACGCTGACTTTCTTATACAGGTTCTTTGCATATCACCATTTTCTGTTCAGTTGCTCATCGCCCACCCAACAGTTGAAATCGCCCACCGGTGGGCGGTATCGCCCAAGTTGGGAAACCCTGCTCTAGAGCATTAAGCAGCTTCAGCAAGCATTAGGGAGTACAAAACAGCACATCTTGTTTCTACATGCCATAACTGGGTGTGATACCACATCAGCACTTTATGGACAAGGGAGAGTGTAAGCATTAAAACTAGCTCAGAAAAATTATGGAAATTTGTCTTCCTACATGAATGTATTTGCACTAACTTCCTACATGCATGTATTGCACTAACTTCCTACATGCATGTATTTACACCAAACTTCCTACATGCATGTATTTACACCAAACTTCCTACATGCATGTATTACAACAACTTCCTACATGCATGTATTACAATAACTTCCTACATGCATGTATTTATACTACCCTTTGGTCCAGATGTAATTCAAATACACGTGTTCGTGAGGTAAAAAACTTGTTTTGCCAAAAAAGCAGCTATTTTGAATTTTAGTCATAAAAAAGGAAGCACAAAGAGGAAAACTGGGGACTTTTAATATGTTATTCCTCACTATGTCAGGGAACTATTCTGAAAAAATCAATTTACCTGGATATTTTGAAAGCATTAAAACTAGCTCAGAAAAAAGATGAAAATAGGTCTTAGACGCCAGCTTGGAAATTAAACCTTTCCAGTGGTCATGCTTCGGTAGACCGTTATTATGTTATTAAGCACACCTGATACTACAAAATACCATTCAGAAAACTTGGCTAGAATGGTAATGAATGAGTAATGGGCATTTTTAAGGATTTGGGTGGTAGCCTCCTTGGACGCCATCTTGAAAATCATACCTTTCCAGTAGTCTGATTGTGGTAAACTGATATGTTACCAAGCACACCTGATGCTACAAGAAACAGTTGAGAAACCTTGTCTACGATGATTAATGAACGAGTAATGGTTATTTTCAAGGATTTGGCAGCCGTCTTGGACGCCATATTGAGAAAGCACAAAGGAGGAAACCTGGAGACTTTTAATATATTGTTCTTCATTATATCAAGGAACTATTCTGAAAAAATCAGCTTACCTGCATTTATTTCCGGGTCAAATGTTGATGCTCTTGGACTAGAGGACTATTTACTCATTTTAGCAGGGGTTCAATTTACAATGTAAGTTTATGCTATCTCTTACCGTGTGCCTGTCAGCGTTCACGCTTGTTTTTTGAAAATTTAAACTTTTTTCTGATTATGGCCCAACAAAAGGTGAGAGAAGTAATTTATTCATTGATCACCACATTTGCCAATTGAGTTTCAATACTGTAGAGTTTGATCATAAATGATACCTGATAATATCTGTTTTGATTGTGTAATGTTCTACTAGAAATAATAAAATTCTGCTATGTTTGGTTTAGAAGACAATTAACTTTCTATTAAAAAATGGTAGGGGTGTACTTATTTATGCGTGATATTGTATGTATTATGCGTACTGGCCGCACCAATGGAGCTAGAGGGCTGAAAATTTCAACATTTACTCCTTATTATATCTAGAAAAAAACATTCTTTTGTTTTTTTGAAAATCCCCCTAAATAGGGTTTTAGTGTGTGTGTGTGGTGTGTGTTCAATTTGCAATGTAAGTTTATTGATCACTCGTTTGTGTCTGCTTGCTTTTTTAAAAAATTCAGACTTTTTTAGTGATCATTGCCCAACAAAAGGCAAGAAGAGTAACTTATTCATTGATAACCTCTTTTCCAATTTCACTCCGAATACGGCATGCCTAAAAACGTTGGTCAAGTGATGGTTTCTATTGAGTGACTAACCAGACCTGTTAATCATCGCTACCCACAACAGACTGGTTTGAACACTGTTGCTGGGTTTAAGTTATTCATGTGTTCTGACATTTATATGTATATATCTACGTATCCAGACCTTGCCCAGCCCTAACTCTTCATAGTAGCAACTTGAAATTTGGCACACATTCCCTTCAATGAGTAGGGAAAATGTTTTTTTTTAAAATTCGGTTCAGTTTTCAATGTATGTTTATCCTAAATTCATCCCTTAATTTGTGTCTGGCTGCATTCACACTTGTTTTTTTAAATCATGAATTTATGGTTCAAACTTTACTGGTAGCATTTTCATCAAAGTAACTTAATTTTACCACCACCACTGCTTAATTTACAAGATAAAAAGAAGCATATATGGGTGGTGGTGATTCATAATTTCCTTTGTTTTATTTTCGTTTAATAAAACTTTACAGTACAGAAAAAGACAAGTTGCTGAAAGTTTTTGAAAGGACTGTTCGTAAAGATCAAACTTAACCATCAAATATAACTTTTAAAGTTATAATTTTTGATGGTTTCATAATCATAATTCAAATTGTACCTTTTTTTATTAGAATTGTGATTTTTGCCAAACTCCAGTCCAAGTTCGAGTTGACTTTCTTTTCCCCCGTAACAAGAACAACAAGAACAATCCTCACAAAATTTAGGAGACTAAACTCTTCACTGTTTGCTATCACGTCACGTTAAACTAAACCTATATATAAAATTAACATTTCCCTACCGTGATTTGAATCCCAACCATGTGATTGGAAACGGCTCTCTTACCAACTGAGCTAAACTGACAAGTCTTATATATTTATTTATTATACGTACAATACAAAAGTTGCAGTGATCATCTTCAGTCGGAATAGAAGTAGAAGTAGTGTTTGACGCTGCAGCAACCAAGCTTGTATTTATATTTTTTTCTATTAAGATTTTAGGGTGGATTTGGGGATAAAAATAAAAACCATATTATAGTCTTTTCTTCAAATCCCCATTCACTTAGCCAACAGTTTTAACGACAACCACGCAAACAAACTGCATATTAGGAGGAGACAGGAGGAGATTTCATCTTCTTAAAGATCATGATTTCCCTAGAATTATAATTTAGAGGTTAAGGTTGTCTACAGAAACCAGTGGGTGGATTTAAAGGCACAACGTAGGGAAGGTGGTCCCGATTATAAAGTTTCGCACACCCGATGTTAAAAACGGCTCACAAATAAAAACAAATAATTTAACAATATAATGTATGTAACTTCTCATTTCTTTTTATTTGTACGCCGTTTTTAACATCGAGTGAGCGAGTGTGCGAAACTTTACAATCGGGATTACGTTCCCTGCATTGTGCCGATTTAAAGCTGAGAATCTTTTAATCTGCATTATTATAACTGTACTGAATTTGGTACGAATGACAGAAGGTGGTCCCGATTGGAAAGCAAGCAGCTGACATGACGTATACATGCGATCTGTCGAAAATTTATGAAGCGAGGCAAAACAATTTAACAATTTAATTATTCCAAGCGATAACGTTATAATTCGCTCTGTTTTGCATTTAAATTTTATCTGTATGAATAATTTAGACTTTTAAAATAAAGCGATAAAACAAATCGAATAAGGCTAATATTTATAAAATATTAAATTTTCCGATTCAAATAAGGCGTAAATATGGGGAATAAATATATAACCATATGGGAAATGTCATGAAAACCCATAATGTTCTAGGCACCTTTTACTACGATACATATGACTTGTTGCTTGTCTTGTCTGTTGAACAAATAAGGAGAAAGAACGGCTTTGTTACTTTATCAATGTTACAGTTATTTTCGAGCAGCCAACTGACACCATACTTTAGGTACAACGGACACGAAACGGACCAAAATCAATCAATAAATATATACATAACTTATCACATCAAGAGATCGGAATATTTAATAATAATGAACTCTAGTTAGTGAGAGAGTGTAAACATTAAACAAGTAATACCTGTTCTGCTCAACACGTATTACTGAACACACGGTCTTGTACAAGCGAAAGATCTGCTTTTCTCAACGGGGCCACTGACCCCTTTAGGGGCCCAGGCACATTTGAGGGGGGGGGCATAGACTTGAATAATAATAAATGAATTTCTATCTGTTCGTGTTTTATTCGTGTTTGCAAGGGGGCCCTAGAACCCGAGAAGAGCTCTTAAGGGGGCCGTGGCAAAGAAAGGGGTCAGAATGTCTGGTCTAAAGTAAAGTTCTTACCTAGTACTTAAAAAAACAAACTTCAGGGTATATGGTATCTTAAGGGTGACTCCTACATCTTTCATTTTTACTATACAAAGCAAGAAATGAAATAACCCCTCTGCTGGGTAACCATTTCGACCTCACCCAATACTACCATAACTTTCAGATTTCAAACATGTTTTTTTACACATAAATTAGAATTTTAACTTAAAAACAATATGTATTGTGTTAATTTCTCATTAATAGTATTCATACTGGACTTTCTAAGTAATATTATAACAAAATACGGTAGTTATTTGTGATGATTGTACTACTTTCTCTCAACAGCGAACAATAGTTTACGCAACGCTTACATCTTTACTACTACTATTATTACTACTACAAAAATCGACTTTGGCTCAGTGGAATGCTAGGGGGCTGAAGGCGAAGAGGCTCGCTACTATATTCAACACTGTACCTTTCCTGTTAGCTGTATGATTCCCACTTGTGAAATCAGTGACAGGGTTGCCAAATAGTTGGAGATGTTTCTGGCCAGAAACACGCAAACAAATGGCCAAATGACAAAATTGTTTAGAAAACATTACAATATTGCAGTACACGCCAACAAATAAGAACTTATTAAAAATACTATTGCAAAAAAGTCAACTTAGCTCAATCAATCCTATATTTCATAGTCCTAAAGCAGGGGTTCCCAAACTTTTCAGACCTACCATCGACCCCTCCAGGCAATCCTGGATCCCTCATCGACCCCAGGCATATACAGAAAGAAATGAAATAAAAATAATGATAAAGTAGACGTGCAGTTTTAGATATGGTTTTATCTCAGTTTGTTTCTTTTTTTTCAGTTAAAAATGGCCAAAAATGTTAATGTCCAAACCAAAAAGTTCATTGCCAAATGTTTTAAAAAAGGCCAGATCTGGCCACATAATGGCCAAAATGGCAACCATTCAGTGGAATGCTAGGGGGCTGAAGCCTGAGAAGGCGAAGAGGTTCGATTGAAAAAACTGCGTGTATATCAGGCTCACTACTATATTCCACACTAGAAGTCTAATTTTGGCTTTCAAAGAAGTACCTTTCTTGTGGTTAGCAGTCTGTTTAGTGTTTCTTTCTTGTAAATGTAAAATCAGTGAGGTACTTAACATTTTAATATTTTACTCCTTTCTCTCCGCCAATCACATCCACTAAGTGTTACTGTTAAAGTAAGTAACATCACTAGAATTATGATTAAAAGGCGATTATCAGTCTGTTAGTGTCTTCATAATCGTTTCACAATAACATCGACTATTGTTTTTTAGAAAGTAAGTCGTTTAAATTGGAGTAAAGATAAAAAAAGGCATTTATTATTTAGGAGATCTACTCTCTCACTGCAACTACTGCTAAAGCCACGTCTACTGCAACTACTCTCATTATGTTGTCTACTTCTACTGCTACTCCAACGTTATCAACCACTCTTCCTCTCGTCCACTATTCTCCTCTACTCCTACTCTTTCTCCACCTTTCATTTAATTGCTCACTCCTCCTTTCATGTAATTATTAATCACTCCTCCTCGTTCACTACTGTCATCTACTCCTACCCTTTCCTCCACCTTTCATCTAATTGATCACTCCGCCTCAACCTCCTCCTTCGATGCAATCGTCATCTCCTCCTCCGACTGTACTGTCTCCTCTTCCTCCTCCGCGCACAGAGCCACACCACCAAACATCGGCGTACGTAATGTACGTACGATCGCCGCCGTGCCCTTCCAGCTACTAACAATAACAAGAAAAAGAAAAGCAACAAAAAAAACACACACACAAATCTACCCACCTTTTTTCTTTAAAAAAAAAGAAAGAAAAGGGAGTCAAAAGAAAAAACATTGAAGAAAAGATAAAGGAAACATCACCTTTTTGGTTTGGGTAGACCAACAAGGTTAGGTATATATCGATGTTCGGAGGAGGAGGCTAAAAAAAACCGTACACAGGCAGGCAGCCACCAACGACCACCACTAAAACAACAAACGTCACCACAAATTATTACGAAGACGACAACGACAACAAAAACAGAGACGACGGGAAAGAGGAGAGAGTGGCATACTGCGGCTGCAATACTATTAATAATTATAAAAATAATAGTTATAAGTTGTTGGTCGTCGTGTTGTCCTCTTCTTCTTCTGTTTCCCGCAGCCCCCGTGTCTTCGATGGATGAACGTTTCTTTCTCCACTCAGCAGAACCCCTCAGAATAATCAGAAGAGAAACACAAGAATCGGTTCCAATAGTCCGAATAACCAAAGCCTTGTTGGAGGCCAACAGCAACTATGGATGGACACACGTTGTATAATAATATGTCTGTCTCCTGTCTCTTCTTGTCTAGTAGCGGCAGACATACACGCACGAGGTAGTCGAGAAGTAAGACGACGAAGGAAAAGACGAAGGGATAATAATAATAAAAAAGAAACAAAAGACGGGAGAAGTCCCCAAGTCTGAAGAACTTGGTTGCGGCTGACTGTTTTTTGTAAATGTTGTTTTGGTGTGTGTTGTGCAATAATCGAAGTATACGACACACTACTATCAATCACTCATCGTCACCATTCACCAATATTCACCTCCACCAAAGAAGTCTGGTCTGCTCTTCATCCAACTTAATGATAAATTGATACCCCACCCTATCGTCAATACACCACTATCATAAAAAACAACACCCTTAAATTCAGCTTGGAACAAACAGGTGAAGAAAAAGTCAAGTTTTTAAAGTTTTGAATGTTAAAAAAATAGATATTTTAATACCAAAATCACCTGTTTATATAAAAAAGTGACGTAAGGTGTTTACCCAAAAGTAAAAGAATTTTTAGTGCGTGTGTATTTTAATCGTTATAATAAGGCTGTTTCTACTTAAAGGCTTATTTTCAGATTTTATTTGGAAAAAAGTCTATAGAAGGAAATAAAACCAAATCTGTGAAAACTAAAATAAACATAACACTGAAACAACTTGACAAGACACAAATTTCCATTTCAAATTCAAGCACGCTTCACTTTTTAAGGTTACTCCACAATCTGCACGTATGTACAATAAACAAACAAATAAACACATGCGTTAACACAGTGTAATAATATTAAGGAGTTACACTTAACAATTGTTTGCTTTTTTTATTTGTAACTGAAGAAGCATTTCACTTCGTATATTGTTATAAATTAAAAAAAAAAGGAAACTCTTTTGTCGGCGGAAGTGTGTTTTTTAAGTGGGTGGGGTCTGTGTGTGTGTGTCGTTGTCTACTAACTGAGCCCTAGACCGTGGCGGCTGTACAGTGGCGGCAGGAGGAATCTCCGTCACCGTCCGCGAGGAGGAGTCGCCGAGGAGTTGACGAAGGTGAACAACAAGAACAAGGAGAATATAATAAAGTTGGACAAGAAGAAGGTGCGGCGGCGAGTACCACCATCACCACCAGCAGAGGAGACAGAAATATGTTCAAGTGTATACCCTTGTTCCCGGCGTGTAACAGGCAAGTGGAGTACCTGGACCGGCGACATTGGAACCTCACAACTGTACCTGATGATGTTCTTCGATACTCCAGGAGTTTAGAGG
Source organism: Architeuthis dux (assembly GCA_006491835.1). Classification (NCBI taxonomy): domain Eukaryota; kingdom Metazoa; phylum Mollusca; class Cephalopoda; order Oegopsida; family Architeuthidae; genus Architeuthis; species Architeuthis dux. The sequence continues at coordinate 2,698,774 of VCCN01004515.1, read as the reverse complement.
AGTTACTTTTGGATGCCAATCAAATACGGGAGTTACCACGGGTACGGAACAAAAAAAATTACTATCTACACACATACATCACAATTGCTATCATTAAATTTTCTATTCTCTTTTGTGTTAGTACCGTATTTACTCGTGTATAAATGTGAGAAATTTGATATACAAAATTCAGGGTCAAAATTGGTGGGTTTGGTAGCATTATACTCGATTGTAAAAAAAAACAAAAACTAACCTATTTCTGGTTTTTAGCACCGAAAAGTGGGGGTCACATTTCATTCGGGATCCCATTGTACTCCTGTAAAATACGGTACTATTTTTCTACTACACATCAGTTGTCTATTTTCTTTTTGTAACTTATTTAGCAGCTCTATTTGTGATTAATTATTTAAAACTCGACCCCTTGAATGATTCGCCCACCCCTTTTGAATGAACCACAACAAAATATAAACTGTTACACCCATCGGAATCTACAACCATTAGAGTTCTTCAGAGTGACCGTTTTTCATTCATCTATATTTCTGTTTGGTAGTCTCTATTTATTTGAATTTATTAACCTAATATTAAAACCTATTTATTAATATATATCTAAAAAAATGACCAACTAAAGATACATTTAACAGATGTAATTGTCATTTAAGGTGTGAGTATCTTAGAAATGTGTATACTTTTGTGTGGTAAGCTAGTTTCTTTTGAGAGTTTTCATTTTTAAAACATGTTAGAGTTTACTGTGTTATATGAAAGGGAATTCCAGTATTCCAGGGATGTTGATGCTATAAATCTGTCTCTGATCCTAATAATTAAGAAAAATAATACTGACAACTATATTTTGTGGCTTCTACTTGACTTGGTTATCATTTTTACCTGATTTGATCTGTTCTGTTCCATTTTAGTGTCATTGCCACCCACTCTTATCTTTTTCCACTTTGGGTTTAAAGAAAAGTAACATCCGTTTTCTTAACCTACATTGGAGTCAATTTACTGATTATTTTTTGTTTACGAAATAGTTTCATTTAGTATTGTCCCTCGTTTTAGTGCTTTTACTTTATTTCTTTACGATTAGTGTGTACTCGTTTTTGACAGATTCCTAACATCAAGATCCTTTCATACTGGAATTCCTTTTCAGATAAAACAGTAAACTCTATTTCTATTAAAATGTTAAACTACCTATCAAAAGAATAAACTAGCTTACCACACAAGTATATACATTTCTAAAACATTCACACCCCAAATGACAACCCTGGTTACATCTGTTCATTTTTAGTACCTCTGACACTGACACTATTTGAATTAATAGTAAAAAGTATTGACTGCACTTTGGAGGAATCCCTATTTTTTTTTTTCATTTCTTCTTTTTGAACTTCGTAAATAAAGTACGAATAACTGAGACATTGGTCTAGTTTCTTGTCCTATTTACTGGATTCTTAAACATGAAAACATTTCAGATTAATATTATGATCTGATTTTAACAATTAGGCATAGTTTTAAAAGTTTATTGGAAATCTTTTAATGTTTTATTTTTATTGACATGTATCATAGCACATTTTTCAACTCAGTTGAGCATGGAGGTTATATTATTTCTTTGAAATTAATAATATTCGATTACTTTTTTCTTTTTTTAAATACCTTTTTCACTCCCCAAGCCCAAGTTACTCTGATAGTGATAGATGACATACTTTTTGGTAGATAACAGAAATGTCATAAAATATATCTAAAAACTGACCAGCTGAAGATCCATCTAACAGATAAGGGTTGGCATTTAAGGTGTGAGTGTTTTAGAAAATGTTGTAGTTGTGTGGTAAGCTAGGTTGTTTTTAAACATTAATAGAAGTAGTTTGTTTCATATGAAAGGGATCTTATCTTGATGTTCTGTTGTCTCTAATACCTGCGAAAAAAGATTAGCAAATTACATTTGTAGAAGCATACATAAAATAACTAAAAGACTATATTTTTGTTTGAGGACACATCAGAAACTTTTCTATTTTCGGTCGGTTTTTAAAAATTTTTTTAAATGAAAGTTTTCATAAAAAATTTTTTTTTTTTTTTTTTAATCACCTCAACAAGACGCCAGAAAGTTTAACATTTGTCCATTATGAAGACATTTTTTTTTATTGGAAGAGAAAGTGCATGTCTCTCCGATGATACATACTAAATTAAATAAAACTGACCTCCCTAACCACCCGAGAAAGAAAGATAACACAAACTAAGATTACAACTAAAAGAAAAATACAACTAAGTCTGAAGTTGAGGTGTTGTCAATATGGCTGCTGGTGTCACGTGACTGCCGCTGGAAATGCCAAAACAAAAAGGAAAAAACCCTTTCATCTGCTTTCCCCCCCTTTATAAAAAATATATAGATATAAAACAGTTTTCAGTTTCCCTTCTCTGTCGTATGGCAGAATGGCCACATTGATAAACCCGTACACTTTTTCTTTCGTTAACGACCCCCCCCCCACCGAAAAACTTCAAAGACTTCGTTTCAAAGGGGAAAAAGAAAAACACTTGTAGGTTTCAGTGTTGCCGATTTAGATGTTTTTCATCTAAATTTAGATGATTTTTAAAAATAAAATAAGTAATATTTGTATTTAATTTATAGTAATTAAAAAAAGTAATATTTAAAAATTAAATGTTGACGATTAAAGTCACATTTAATTTATTAATATGTAATATATTTCTTACATTTTAGATATATATCTGTAGAATTTGAGAATGTGTTTTTAGATGTTTTTCGACTCAATTTTAGATGTAAACTTGAAATGAATTTGGCAACACTGTGCTAGTTTCCTAAGAAGATCAATCCATACGTGTCAAGAAACTTTAGCATATTTAACAAATAGGCTTTAATACAGGTTTATCTTTTTCCCTAAAAGGAAAAAAGATTTTTATTATCTAACTTGTTCAGTGTCACAACTTGTCCTCAAGATAATCCTTTTTTTTTTTTTTTTTTTTTTTTTGGGCTTAGTTCGGGAAATGGAAAAAAACAAACAATTCTACATGAACTTAAAGCCGGAAATTCTACAAACAACACTATAAAAGTGGGTTGGTCACCTGACAAGCATTTTTATCGTAAATTGTACGGTAGCTAAGCAGGGGGGGGGAGTAAACCTAGGGCTTTAGATATTTTGCTATTACAGACCTCCCCCGTTATAGCGCAGTTAGCGTTATAACGCGGGGTGACCCCCAAAATAAATATTAATCTAGTTCCCAAATAGCTACATTAGCATCCCTTGGTTATTGCTGCTCGGTTATAACGCGGTTGGTTTCTTTGGACCCCAACAGCGCGTTATAACGGGTGATGCCTGTATTTACTGTTTTAGTTTTACTTTTTATTGATAAAAATGCGAACTCTTCCCCAAATTATCACGTTTGTTGTTGTTGCACTCACTCGGTCACTCATTTACAAACAACAAAAATGTAAAGATTTACGAGGACGGCAATTGCAAATTATCCTAGAAGAAAATGTTTTTTCTTTCAATCCATTTATTAGACTCTACAACCATCCGGAAATTTGTTAGTTTTTTAGAAAAATATTTTTTTGAAGGTTTTACGAAGGGGGTTCTATTTACAATGTAACTATACTGGTAAAGTGAACACATACTTTTCGCCATCTTACCGGAAGTACGGGGGTGGGGGGAGATAAAAATACCCCCCCACTACTATACGCCGTATTGGCTCGAAAGTAGGGGTCATGTTTGCAAATTTTTCATTTTTGAGAAATTTAATGAAAACAAAATAGAAAAACACAACAGCTTGTTGGTCTTTCTGGTAGAAAAGTTGGATTGTTGTTTGAAAGAATTTCAAAGTAGCAGACGACACAATGTAGAGAGAAGCCATATAGTCGAGTTCTCACTATTTTTCTTTTTTTAGTTCCAAGCCAGTATATTCTTTTTAAAAATTGTATGAATAAAAAATAAATGATAATTAAAAATGTTGATACTGTCGAAAAAAATCATCCTGGAAGGAAAGTTAATTTGAAGTTTTGTTAGATTTGATATCTGCTTTAATATTTTATTGTAAATGAGACCGGTTAATAATTTGGGACGCTAAACTACGCGATAACCGAACAAAAAATCTAATTCGTATGAACAAGGATAAAAATGGCAATAAATGTTACTACCCAAGAACTGAACGTTTGGAAAAGAAAGTAAATACGATCCTGATAGTAATTTTGCAAGAGGGAGAAGAAACTAACTGCATTCTTCATTTTAGTAGTGAATAATAACTTTCTTTCTTTTTAGTCCCCATCTTTCCTCCTTTGCTTAAACTGTTGCTTGCAGACCATATTGGCATCTTTCATCATTCTTCCCGACGATGTTGCCAATTTAGATATTTTTCATCTAAATCTAGATGTTTTTAGTTGTGTCTAGATGTCAGAAATTGCTATTTAGATAACTTTTAATAAAATAAGTAATATTTTTATTTAATTTGTAGTAATAACATATTTTTGATAAAATCAGCAATATTTTAATAATGCCGTAAATGTTGACTATTAACGTTACATTTAATTTATTGATTATATGTAATAGATTTCAAATATATTATCTGGAGAATCTAGATGTTTTTTGATTGAATTTTAGATGTAAAATCAAAATAAAGTTGGCAACACTGCTATCCGTCAGATGTACCGCTAGTTTTAGGTAAATAAATCAACAATTCTCCTTTTAGGGACCGGGTATCCTATTATTTGTCCTCTATGAATGCAATTTGCTATAAAAACTGCGACGATATACTGGTTTTATTTCTATTATCCTTGTGAATTCAAATATATCGTTCCTGTTCCGAGTTGATCGTCTTTTTACGAAATAAATCCGTCCCATAATAGTTGTTACATTTGCATGTATATTTTATACACTAAATGTAACACCTATTAAGTGACAGATGTGTAGTACAGCCGTTTCACACCACAGAAGTTGTTATAAATGGTCGTATTTTTTTCTATTTTTATAGCAATTAAATAAAATACTTATAGTCGTACTAATTTTTCCCGGTTTACTTTATTTTTTAAGTGATTGAAAACTGCAGTTGAAATCGATTTCTAGTTAGTTTAATTAAAAATAAAATAATCTGTCTTCATTGAACCAAAAGATTTTTTTTTCTTTCATCTTTCCTTTTCTCATCTGCATTCTGGTTTTCATCTCTTGAAAAAAGTGTGTGGCGGGGGAAATATAGAAGCTCTAAAAACGTATCAAAATGATTAATCCTCAAGTTAAACTCCACCTTGAAATCGAGAAAACATTTAAGTGCTTACACTTTAAGATTTGATTGACTCGAATTTTCGAAAAACAGAGAAAAAAAAAGTAATTCGCTAGTAATTGTTGGTGCTTTAAATCCATAAGACCGTATCTGTCAGTTTTGAGAAGAAAATGATTTTTTTCGGTTTTACAAGGGTTCTATTTACAATATAACATTAATGCGAAACTGGGCACATACTTTCCGCCATTTTTACGAAAGCACAAAGAATTACTAGCGAAATAAAATACTTCTATTTTTTTCTTTTCGAATATTCGACTCAATCAAATCTTAAGCACTCTTTGCGTTGGCCTGTATTTTTTTGTCTCATATCTTTTGGGCCCAATGTTAACTAACTAAACCTAACCTTACTATATTTGACTTTCTCTCTCTTTCACTCGTCTCCATTATTGTTGCTTCTTCTTCTTGTTCCCCTCTCATCGGATTCTGACTTGAACTGAAACCACAATCTCCTTTTCGGTTGCCACTACTAAATCGTTGCCTAAATGTGGCACTATTCATTTTTTTTTTTTAGTTCTCTATCTCCACTAATCACATATCTTTACTATTATTCCATCCAAATAACTGATAAGAACAAATACACCACCACCCGGTATCAGAGACAGATTCCTATCAAGATCCCTTTCATACTGGAATTCCCTTTCAGATAAAACAGTAAACTCTATTTCTATTAACATGTTAAAAAGACTATCTATCAAAAGAATAAACTAGCTTACCACACAAAAGTATACACATTTTTAAAACATTCACACCTTAAATGACAACCCCTACACATCTGTTAGAAGATACTTCAGTTGGTTATTTTTTAGATATATTTGTGATATACAGGAATACCGGAATTTTTTAACTCCGTTTCATGTCTAAGGCAGATTATCTCATTTTTTTTTTTTTTTTTTTTCAAAAACATTCTTTTAAAAAGACTGCATAGTTATGTTTTTGCAACAAACTTATTCAAATTTATTATAATTACTCCTCTTAACCGCTGTTCCCGTTATAACCCATTTCACCTTGTGTGAAAATCCCAAATTCGGGCGTTTATTTGAACTATTTTACTCACTCAGGTCAATGTCATTAGTTGGAGACAATGGGGGGGGGGGATCTCTTCTTAAAAAATGAAAAAAAAAAAAACAAACTATGCCGGCGGCTTGCGCGCTATTTTAACGTCTGACAACGACAATGGCTTAGAAGAAAATTAAATCCTTTTGTTTGACTCATTTACTTGAAAAATCATTAGTGTGAATTATTTACTTTTTCTCTGAGATATCTTCAGCTGACCTCTTTTGGTTTTTAATAAACTTGATTGAAATTGCTACACGTTAAAATAAATCTGAACAAACATGCAACAGTTGAAATAGAAAATTAATGTCTGTTTTTAATGTTTGCAGTCAGATGTTCAGGTAGATAAGATACTATTTGACATATGATCTTTCTCTGTTGGGAGGGAGTGAGTGTGTGTGTGTGAGAGAGAGAGAGAGAGAGTGTGCTGGTGCCCACGCATTACCTTAAAAGAAATAACCCAGCAGGTATTGTGTGATTGGAAATATAGAAACATTGAACGAAGTTTAATTGGATGTTTCTATGTTTCCACTCCGATGTCGCTCGTTCAATCCTATGAATTATGACTGCTACAATATTTTGATTATTAGTAGCTATTATAATCGTTTTTTGATGTGCATTTAATAATTAGTATAATGAGTGTTTATGTATGTATAGATGTGCGTATCTATGGTACCGTAACGCAGTAAAAACGGCACGCGGTGGGGAGTTTTTATTTTAAATTTGTATAGCGCTACTCCCTCCAAATGCTCTAACTTTATGAATAAACCAAATCTGAGTGATTTTCAACTGTTACACTGTATTAGGAGGGGCTTGTATTTACGATATTACTATAATGCGGAACTAGACCCTTATTTTGTGGCCACCGACTGCAGACCTATCAAGTTTTCCGCATTTCGCAGGTCACTCCCGCATTTTGAAGCTAAGTGCTACCTCCCCCATGTAATGAATTTGTATGAATCTCCCGCATTGAAAAAAATCCTGCATTTTGTTAATTGTCTTGGCTTAGAATTATGTTAGATTTTCAATACATTGAAATAGCTGTTTTAGGGCTTCTAGAATTGAACATGTTCTCCCCCAGCCATGGTGGGGGCTTTTTAAAAAGTTTTTAAGGAAATCTCCCTCAGAATTTCTAAACCTTGGCAGGTATATAACTGACATTGAAATAGAACATTGTGACTTCATGAGTAGTTTGACTTCATAAGGGAATGTTTATTTGATCACACTTTTTTAAATTATAGTAGTTTCCATTATTTATATGCAAATATTTATAATATAACTTTTCGAAAGTAAATTTACCCCCACCCTGTTTTGTTCAGTAATTTGAGTTTACACTCCTAACATAAAGCAACCGACTAAGGGGAAATTTTAAAATACCGTTTTTAACATTAGTTTAAGTTCAAATAACAATAATAGTAGCACATAACAATGTTGTTTATTGAATTATAATTTTAAAATAAAAAATATGTACAAATCCATAATCAGCAAAGTTGACCCTGGGTAGGCGAAATTTACCCCAGTTTGGGAATCCCCGGACTAATCTTTTACCTGAATCCCCAGACTAATCTTTTACCTGAATCCCCAGAAACCTTTTTATTATTCAAGAGATTCTAGCTTTCCTCTAGTAACTTGCTTGAATTAGGTTTCCCAAAAAATGAAACCTTCCTAATTTCCTAGAAATCCTTTTCTTTGCATTAAAATCAAATATCACCTGTTCCTCACCTTTTTACATTCACTTTGCAATCTCTATTCCTCAGAAGTTACTTTGAATATTTTTTTACTACGTGTATTTTCTTCGTCATGCACTCTACTTAACTCTAGGTGGGATAATCTCATCTAATAATTAGGTACTTGAATAACCAAGTTTTAGATCTTTTTGTTTAGTATTGAAATGAACCAAAACTCTTTTTGTTCAGTCACTGACTTGTTTGTGGATTATCTTGCTTCTGCTGTAATGCCAGATACTAAGATCAACATTTTATAATTAAAAATGCCTACATCAATTTGTCTTTAACTAAACTAATTTGATGTCAATGAGACCTTGTTTAAATGTTTACTGTTTAAATGTCTGCAGTTATAACCAAAAAGGGAGACATATGATATATTATAATAGTCAACCTTTTGTCCTTTTCAATTTGATGGCAAATACCTCTTCTCTTTTCCTTCTTTGAGGCTAGGGATTTATTTCTTGACATTAATTCTGAACCTACTCCGTTTGGTTCTGGGGTTGACATTAAAATTACGTAAAAGACATTATCAAAATTTATCACCTTGTGCATGTCCAGGCTTGTTTAGTAAAGGCTAAATTTATTTGCGTATTTTTTTTATTAGTCTCCGCTCTTCTCCTGGTCGTATTTTCTTACAAATATACTTCACATAAAGCACCCAAAAGTGTGAGGATCAAGTTTATAGAACAGTTGAAACTCCAAGCTTGGGCTGGTAGAAGGTTTCAGTCACTCCAGTGTGTCACCAACATAACCCGTGTCCAAATCTTGTGAAAGTTGTAGGCATAGAGGCATAGTCGAAAGGCCTCTGGCCTAACCTGATCTGCAGCTGTATCATATGATCTATCAGATTTTAAGTGCAGTGATTGTCAATGAGGCAGAACATACATTCCTCACTTTTGTGTACTAAGTTGTCTTTTTTTTTCTTTTTTTTTTTCTTTAAGGCAATATCGTTATTTATCAAAAATGCTTGATGCTGCATCATGACTAAAATGAATCTGAAATGTTTTGCAAAGACCTTGTTAGGCTGCTTAATGTTCTGATTCCAAATTTAAACTAATTTTCTTATTTTTAAACATTTTTCTCTCATGAATTATTTAAAATATTTTCCAATATTTTGAGCATGATTCATTGTCATTTATTTAAATAATGACTAGAAATCTTGCTTTAGACTCCCTGGAGATGTTTTTAATAATGACATCTTAGTTTTGTCATTTGAAAGTGTTGGAAACCGTTATAAAACCTCCAGAAGATTTTATAATTAATATTATTTCAAGAGTTAATCGTAATCGTAGATAGCCAATGTCAGTGCAGACTTCTAAAATAAGTTACTCAGATTTGTTGAAGTCTATAGAGTACAATCGTGTGTGTGTGTAATTCTTGTTCACAAATTCAAATCTGTGTTGGTTGGCAATGCAAAAAGTACCAACTCAAAAGGAACTGATGCCTGGCACTGTATGACTCATATAGATGTTAATGCACCTGAAAGTCATTTAAATAAACTTATATAAGTATGTTGTTTGCCATTAACAATTCTGTTCTATAAGATGCTTTTGTTTTGTTTGTTCAAAAACATATGGACAATAAATTAATGATTTTAAAAGGTTTTAGTATCTTTTTGCTAGAGAATATTTTATATAAATTGAAGTAGTTTAGTTTGAAGTGTTATCTTTTGAACTTTTGTTCAGAAAATCAAATCTCTTCTTCCCATCCTTAATGTTGTCTACACAACATTTCTGCCAATCCATTCTTCAGTCCTTGTCAGAGAAACCAGCCATCCCTATAAAGTCACTCTATGAACAAAAGAAAGCCACTGCTTGTGGAAAAATCTGGTAAGGCTGATCATATCTAGATAGTTTTGTGGGATTACGATGCCATGCTTGACCTGTATCCAATCTGATCTAACTTAATTTAATATAAATGACCAAGACAACACTTGAATTTAAGTCGGATTTATGCATATGTGGATACAAGTGTTTTTTACAGTGTTTAGCTGTGTTCATAGATAGGTTTCCATACCATTTATTCAGATAACATGTTCATCTCACAATGAACACAGCTGAAACAAATATAAGGTGAGCACAGGTTAGCTGAAACAAATACATAGTTAGTAATATTGTCTAATACCTGGAGAAGGGTATGCATTACCCCTCCTGGGATGAGGTCCAGATAATTGACAGGGAGCATCGTTGGGGTGTAGTGAGGAAGTTGAAGGAAGCTGTATATATTTGCTTGGCAGCTCAGTGCATGTCAAGGTAGTATGGAGGAACTCCCCCATGTGTAGTTTAAAATTGCCTGACTGCTTGGTTGGTGGTATGGTTAAATTTGTGTACCTTACACTGCTGAAATGCATTGATCTGATTGGTTGGTATATTGATGACCACAATTTTTCTTTGCCTGGAGAAGAAAAAAAAGATGTTTGTCGTTTTTCACGAATTATACACCTGACGAGGGCTGGAGAATGGATTGACAACATCAAGAAGAGATTCTATTCTCCAAAACAAATGTTAGAATGCTCCATTTATATAAATAAAGTTAATTAGATGATTTTGACCAAGAAAAGATTCAAGTATTTTCATTGAACTAAAAGTTTTTAACATGATGTGTTTACTGATAAATTGATGCCCTTTCAGTTTAAGACAGTGGTTCCCAAACTTTTTTTTTTTTTTTAATCATGGCACCCTTAGTGTATAAGGATTTTTTCATGGCGCCAATGTAGTTAGGTCAGTTAAATGAATCGTGTAATTTAAACTCATAAATGTTACATATTTGTTTCCTCTTTTAATAATCATAATTACTAGTTGGGTAGGTGAGCATGTTGTTCACTACAGTTTCTCAAATCTTAGATGTCGCTTCCTATCATTGTTACCATCGATCAGGGCATTGAATTACAATTGCCTGGAATTATTAAAAGTTTTGAATATCCTGCGGTGCACACTTTGGGAATCATTGGATTAAGAGTTGAAGACTAATTTGGCTTGAATATACTAATTTCACTCATAACAACATGTGCTGAAGAATAGTAAGTGGCTGATAAATTTAGCTACCCCTCAGTCCTTTGTTCTTTACTAAGAGTACTTTTAGAAAAAAAATATTTAGCTGTTTACTCAGAGACTTGTTATCAGTAAACTTTTAGAGCATGAATTTCACAGCTGGGTGGATAGTCTTCCTGACGCTTATCTGGGAATATTTAACTTTTTTTCTTTTTAACAAAACATTTTTAGTCTGAAAAGTTTTAGAGGAATATTTTAGAAAATTTAATCATTAGAAACCATCAACCAAAACTGTCAACATAAGTTTATTCAGTTTTTAAGTGATTCTGCCTGGCTGGCTATGAATGTGTCACATGTACAGGCCCCACTAATGGAACTAGAGGGCTGAAAATTTAAACATTTACTCCTTATGTCTAGAAAAAACTCCTCAAAATAAGTTTTTAGTGGAAGGTTCAATTTACAATGTAATTTCATGCCTTAGTTCGTGTCCAGGAGCATTCATGCTTGTTCTTTGAAAATTCAGACTTTTTAGTGATTGCCGCCCAAGAGAAGTAACTTATTCATTGGTCACTCCTTTTCCTAATTTTTTATTTTTTTTTGATCACCCCCAACATGGCTTGTTGCCAAAAGATGTTGGTCATGTGGCGATTTCTATTGAGTGACTAACCAGACCTGTCTGTCTGATAGTTATTGTGGTCATAACTTTGAAGTTCAGGTTGATTGTTTAAACCTTTGTAGATTGGGGAGAACCCCTATATATTCAGTTGAACCTGATCTATCTTTGAACCACCACAAAATCTTTAATCATTTTTATTTTGATCCTCTGAGCTGAGCAGGCAACAGTACACAGAATGGACTCAGCAAGCAGAGTTCAAAATCCATCTGGGACAGTTTGTTACTTCTTACTAATGCCCTTAGGAAAGGTATGAATCCCCCCCCCCCCAAGCTGTGAGTAAAGTAGTGCAGGGTGAAGGAAGCGACTCCACTTCGGGTGTTTGTCGTCCCTGTATAATTCACATATCGCAAACGGGCCGAGTAAGTAATGTGATGTGGAACCTAGGCAGGGATGGCTGAAGCTGTAGCCAGTGTAAGGGCACTACTTATTAATATAAATTTTAAAATGCTAATAGAATGGCTTTGTCTTGATACCATTACAAAATAATTTAATCTCGTAGACATATTCAAATGTCTATTCCTCGAACAATATCAAGACATGTAAAAATCTTTTGAGTTTGTTGAATATTTGAGATTTTCCTTGTCTATGCATGCTCGATTGGACTGGACACGTAACATCCGTTTTTTGTATATATCTTCCTATGTCAGGATTGTGTTTCGGTGTCAAATTCTGAGTTGCTTCCCTTAATCGAGCAATCGTTCTGGGTAGTGATTCCGCATCTAGAACCTGGAACACCTGACGAAGGCCGAAAAGTTGTGAAGAAATGAACATACAGTCAAGGAAAACAGTCCAACCATATCATACACAATGATTAATAC
>VCCN01004515.1:2653870-2669651 GCA_006491835.1 Architeuthis dux | reverse complement strand
CTTAAAAAAATCCGTAAATAGAAGTCAATGAAAAATGACCTAGTTATTTGCAGCTCTTTGGTGGATATAAAAGAAGTTCCGTCAATAAATTAATGTATAGTTACTCATTGGGATATCTTTTTAAATCTGCTTTTCTTGTTAAAATGTTTTGTTTATTAATTATTCAGTTGAAAACCTGTTAGTGGATTTTTCTTCTGAACATGCTGTTGTCAAACTCCTTCTACTGTATTGGTGTTGACTCTATTTTCCTATCTAACAACAATGACATTCAGGTTTAAGACCAAAAACTGGAAAAGGTCTGAATCATGTACAGCCCAAACTGTTTGTAATAAAAACTTGAAACTTTGCACACACTTCCCTCAATAAGTAGGCAAAACGTTTATTTTTTCTTTTGGTGAAAATTTGGCTTTGTGGCTAAAATAGTTGTTTTTCTATGTATGTGTCACGTGTAGCCCTAACTATTCATAATAGAAACTTGAAACTTTGCACGCGTGCACACACATACACACACACACTCCCTTTGTGGGGTGCATTATTTGCCTAAATAAATTTCACCTTAAACTGTCCGATTAAAATTCAACTAATATACAGCAATGTTGTCATATAGACATTTGAATTTACAAATAATGGCATTCAAATGTATCTTAGTTTTAACTAGACTTTTTTTCTTAAACACGCACTCCCCTCAATGAGTAGGAGAAACGATTTTCTTGTTTTTGAACATTCGGACTAGTGGCTGAAATAGTTACGTTTTAGATGTGTACAGGCAGCACCAGTGGAGTCAGCTTAACCCTGAAGCAGCCAGTCTTGTCTCTTAAGTGTTTTTCTGACCAATTGAAAAGACCATATGCGATAAGTGTATCAGTTAGTCTTCAAGGTTAATCTATAAAACAATATTTCCTACTTGGCTTAGTTTGTATTGATTGCATGGAGAGATTATTCACTTAATATTATCCTACTTTCTGCTTTTAATGCTTATTTCTAACAGCTGCTACATGTTGTCACTATTCTGTCTCTGCTCAGTCAAAAGAATACTTAAATTAACTCTTAAATTCATATAAATAAATTTGGATGTTATTATAAAGAAATAACTTCTGATCAAAATTACTTCCCTTTGACCTTTAGGTAAATTAAAAAAAAATTTTTTTTCTTATTCACAAGAGTTCTATTTTTTAAAGATTCTATTTATTGATGAGTTCCGATTGTTTAGGAGCGGTTTGAAGCGGTTCATGAATTTAAGCATTAATCTTGCTTGTTGAATGATATAAGTATTGACATTGTCTCCTTTTGGGATATTCTTTTATGTGATTATAAGAAAAGCTCAGTTCTTTGTATACCATATTGAAGTATATTCTGGTGTAGCAGATTATGAATATATGACTAGTAAGTGTAGTAGCTACAGAGTGTGACCTAAGGTTTAAATGTCCAAAGAGTCAGATTCATTCATTTTATTTCATGATGACTTTTTAAAGCATCAAGGTCTCCTTTCAGATAAACTGCTTCTTCTCAACACAAAATCAGATATTTCTGTTTGAATCTATTTAAATCCGTACAGCAATAACTTTAGTGTTTTGATGTAGTACGGTTACAGTGTTGCTGTACAAATTAATGTAACCAAGTATAAGCTGAAAAGAAAACATTAAATTATAATTAGTAGACTTTACACAGTACTGAAAATTTTGGAACAAATTACCCACAATAATCAAGGTGTTACTGCATATACCAACTTTATGAAAACGTTCTTTTCTAATGTTAGTTATTACATGTATAAAAATTAATCGAAAAATGATTTGGTAGTTTCAAAGCCTTGTAGGTCAGCCATACTGTTGGAATACTCCCACAAATGGGGCAGCAGACCCCCATAGCTAGCTCGCATCTGCCAGGAGAAGGAAACTCCAGTCAAACTTACAACCTTAGAGTCTTGCTGCTATCCGCTATTGGCTGTGCGCATGTTGCACTTCACCTTAAAACTCCATTGTGCAGACCTAGGACTTTTTACGTTGAGGCCCTGCTGACTTCTGACCTGAAAAGACATGGAAAATCCATCCCAATCTCTGTTCATGGAGCCAAGTCATTCATTATAAATGGACAATTCCATTCTGATTATTTATTTATTTTTTTAAAATTTTTTTAAAAAATTATTTCTATAGACTTTAGTATATCTTGTGTCTTGCATTTATGAAAGTGTTGCCTTGTAACAATATCTTCAAAGCAAGATACTCTCTACTTCACCAGATTTTTAAAAAAAACATGGCTGCCATGATTCACTCTTAGATTTTTAAAAAGAAAAGTAAATAAATTTCATCACCATTCATTTCTTGATTTAAAAAATAAACTGGATTTTCAATGCACTTCTTTGATCTTAATTTTTAAAAGAATTTCAATTTAATAACCTTTCTGAGAAGGAATTTTTGATTTCATACTTTCTTTTCTCCAACATAAACCTACTTTAAAACAGGTCTGGTTAGTCACTCAATAGAAACTGTCACATGACTAGCATCTTTTGGCGGCATGCTGTGGGGGTGGGGGTGATCAATTAAAAAAAATAAGGAGTAAATGTTTAAATTTTCAGCCCTTTGGCTCCATTGGTGCAGTGTGTTCAGAATTGTATGTATTGGGTGCTGCAATGGTGAAATGAGAATAGTATGTTTGGTGCCAGACTGACCTGTTGGTCTGTGGTAACAAAAAAGTCTGAATTTTCCAAAAACAAAAAAATCTTTTTTCTAGACTTAAGGACTAAATGTTTAAATTTGCAGCTTTTTACGAGGTAACTGTATGGTAAATTGGACTGTTACTTTCAGTCCGTTGTATAGAAGTGAAGCTTCGAAACATGTTGTTACTTCCCTTGTGTAGGTTGTTAACTAGGTTTCTTTGATATTTTAATGACGTCTTTTCTGTGCTTTCATTAAGGTTGGGGGGGGGCATGTGATGATGCCCGTGTGTGGGTGGTAGTGTCTAAACATTTGCTGGAATGATTGTGAAGCATACAAAATAAAAATGTTGATTCTGTGCTTGACATGGATTCATTTGTTGATGTTCACTAATAGCAACACATCTATTAATATTGATCCAAATTTTTATCTATTCTGGTTTCATTAGTCTACAGATATTTATTTGACCTAATTGAAAGAGTAACATATAATTAAATTATAAAACATTGAATTAAAACCCAGATTATAAAAACATCAAATTTAAATAGAAATATAACTGTATTTCACTTACTTTTTTTTATATGGTAGACGTAATTTGACAATGTGTAAATGAAAGATTGAGAAAAGCATGTTACATATTTATTATCATTAAGATAAGCCTTGATGCATTTCAGTTTCATTTGGCATCTTCAGAAGCTCTTTTGCCATGCAGAAAACTCTTGTATGTGCAGTTTGTTGGATTACCTTACATCCACAAACTGTAGTAGAAAGGTCTCTTTAAAATGGGATAAGAAATGATTCAAGTGTCTGTATGCGAAGTGTCTGACACAGCAAAATATGAGCTGGGAGCCTGGATGCTCTAACAGTGCTGCCACACAAAGTCTCTTCTGCTACGGCTGGGCAGAGGTCTCTGGTTCGATCTGGTGATTGGCACCGTCGTCACACAAACTTTTATATGTAGATCACAATAATTATTCCTCTTCTTCAATTCCTCTTGAAATAGTAAATGATTCATTGTTAATGACATAAAGATTTTGATGATAAAATTATATATTAATATATACGAGTTTGGCTTTTTTTTTTTTGGCGGCTGTTGATTTCCTGCCAACATTTTTGTTTGTTGCGTGGTTATAGCTAGTGCTATGACAGTACATGTATGATACGAGATTCAAACACGTTTAATTGATGACTAATCCATCAACAGCTTATTTGAAGATAGATGAAATTTTTTAAAACTATTTTAAACACATTTATATAAATGAGTTATTTTCAAGTTATTTATTTGAGGTATGAAAAAGCCCCCAGATTATAAACTATTTTCAAAATATAAACCCAAATGGTTTTGTGAAAACCCAAGATCTGTGTGGGGGTAAAACCCAGCATTAGCAGCCCCGGTATGGAGTGTAGAAGGAGTTCCTTTCTAACATTTACAAGTACGGTCACTCCTCGATTAATGTTGTGGTTAGGTTTCTGAAAACCACAACTTAAACTGAAACCACGTTAAGTGAAACCGCTTTTACCAAAGATGCAATTATATAAAGGGTGATTTAATTTATTGTACCATAGGAATTTTTTGACTAACTGATGTCTAGTAAGAAAAATGATTTAATTCGCTATTCCACCAAAGATATTTTCTATTTTCGAGAAGGGTCATTAACATTGAAATAGTTCTTTGGATGATTGAACTCCTTGTTGTTTGTGTTAACACAATGTTTCGGCCGATCCATTCTTCGGCCTTCCTCAGGTGTAATATCTGAACGTGGGTCTAAACAGAAGTTCATTTAATTTCAAAGGAAATCTTTAACCCTTATAGCGTAGGATTTGGGTGTTTCTTTGTCCTTGATAGGCTGAAACGTTGTTAACACAAACAAGGAGTTCAATCATCCGAAGTACTATTTGAATATTTATATTATCGTAAATGTATATATTTTTTGCTCAACATTATAACGAAACAACATTAATTGTTCCTGTACGAGGTTGGTCTCCATGACAAAGGCTAGTTGGATTTCTTTTTCTTTGATTAGTTATAATGAATGAATTTGATTAATCTTGAAGTTGCTTCTTGAGACCTTTTGATAATGACACAAGATCTTTGAGTAACTGTAAATTGTCTGCTTGGGTAGGAAACAAATATTTGCATTTCTAATTGTCTCGGCCACTTTGCAATCCTGTGTTGACTTTGAAAGGAATTCATATTGACTTTGTGCTGTAATTTCTCTACATGATAAATAGAAAAGTGTGTCAGTTTTTATATTTATCAATATTGATATCTTTGTTTAACTTGTCCACTTTCAAGCAGCATAATGTTGATGATTTGTCCACTTGGCATGTGTAAAATGAAGGGAAAAATCATCAACGGTTTGCTTAATGTTTAGAGATTGGAAGATGTGGCAGTAAAAACAGATTCATCCAAATAAACTGTCTAATTTTTGCAGATAATGAATTGGTTCAAAACTAAGTGTTTTATAGTTGCAGACAGCCTCACTATCATGAAAATCTGTAATCAAAGTTGCAGACAGCCATTCTATCCTGATTCTCCTTTAAAGAGTTGGTAGAACTTTATAGCCAGCTCAGGCTTCTACTAACTACGAGATGTTCATGTTCTATCCAACCACAATTCAGTCTTACTGTTGGAACATCCTCACAAGGGTGCGACAGACCCCCATAGCTAGCTCTGGCATCTGTCAGAGGGACACTCCTGTCAAACCTACAACCTATGGGCTCTGCTTCTATCTGCGCCACTCCGGTGGATCATAGGATGTAACCCTCGGTTTAAAGGGTGGGGTCGACCCTGGGCAAGTCGCACTTCACCTTAAAACTACACTGCTCAGGCTGGAGGTTTACTCCACACATTGGCCCCGCTGTCTATGGTCCAAATGCTGTGGAAAACCATCCCCAAAATCTTTGTTTGCGAAGCCAAGCCATTCATTCATTCATATATAGGTAATATTGGATGTATGATACACTTATGCATCAATATCCTCGTAGACCTTAGTTATGGTCCGAAGAGAGCTCAATACAAAGGTTGTGGGAATCAATTTAAATGGTTCATTACAAGCAGTACTGCTCGTTTCACATATAGATTTTCATAAGGAAAAATGTAATGAACCATTAAAATTGATTCCTATATGTGTGCGTGCGGCCAAATCTCGTTGAATACACCGGTTCTGGTAAGATCACCGAAGTTAAACAATGTCGAGCCTGGTCATTTACTCAGATGGGTGACCATCTGGGAATACCAGGTCCTGTATGCATCATCAATATTGATAGCTGATTGGCATTTGATTGATGTGTACCAATCGGTAACTTATTTTAAAAAATTGGTTTACATTCTTCTACATACATGCCTGAAACCCAAAAACGAATGTCGCATTTGACATTAAGATAGAATATGTAGTCCTTTCAAGTTCAAAAGATTCTTTCTGTGTCTGGTCGCTGTACTTTGCTGAGTGCACAGATATCGATACGTGCCTTCTCGAGCTCTCTGCAAATTATGTTGCATGTTTAGGTCTTATTGAATCAGCCTTATCATTGGATAAGAAGGTCCACTTCTGGGGTTTTTAATTGTTTTGGATGATGTGTTCTATTATCTTCATCTCTGTAATTTGCTTTTTTGATGTCGCTGAGGCTGCACCAAAGATGACAACGCTATAGGGTGCAGGGTGGCGTCCCTTAGCATGAAAATCCTGTTATTCGGTGGCATAGCTTAGCTGAGATGGCCGCAGAAAAATCCTGTTCTTATATCTGTATTGATAATTGACAATTTGGTTATGTCTGAAGTTAAAATATTCATTTCCTTATATTCTCTAAAAGAAGTTCATAAACTAACAAGAAATATCCTTCCTTCCTTTCTTTCTAGATTCTGGTCTTGAAGTGTTAAACTAAATAAAATATTAAACTTCATTTCCCATTAATTCTGACCTGAAAACACACACAATGCATTTTGCTTCAATAATATTCAATGCAGATGTTATAATGGTTTAGTTGTTGGACTCGGAAGTTGTTTTTTAAGTAAATTATTTTTAACTCTAGAAACTTGAGGCTGTTTTCATAGTTGTGGTACTGTTTCATTATATTATTTGATCTCTTGGGGCTTTATTGTATTCAAAGTAGACGTAGCAATAACCACACCCAGAAAACTTTCTTCTCTATTGTTAGGAGAATGACTAAGTAAAATTACACCCCCAGAAAGTATTTTCAGTTTAAAATAAAATATTTATAACCTTAGATATAGATGTTGCAAATTCCTAAATGATCTGACAACATGGGACAAGCAGTGAAAAAACTTACGTAACCAATTTCCACTGATACCAACTATATTTAAGCTCTTTAAAAAACTAATCACTATTTATTTATCTTTTGTAATAAAGACTGGTTTCTCCCTTTGGATTGTAAAGCCCAAGAAAGCTTGTCCATCAGGCAATTCTAAAACAAAGAATGAAATTCAAAAAATATACTTATCAATATTTGATTAAATATATTTTGTTCGAAGATATTACCAAAATCAGCCACACTTCATTTTTAAACATTTTTACTCAGGTTTTCATTTTGTTAAATAGAATTAATTAATATTCAAAATGGCCAACCCATATGCAAATTCTTTTTTTTTTTCTTTTTTAAAAAAAAAATTTTTTTTACAAGTTATAATGCTACAACTTTTATATGAAAGAAAGCTCTAAATGCAATATATAATGTTTGACAATATTATAGTAGATAATGTGAGAAATTTTGAGAATGAAAAAGAATTCAGAGACTATTTCTTTTTATCATTAGAGCAGTGATTCTGAATGTGGGGCACAGGCCCTGCAATGAAGTAATTTGAATATATTGGGGTAGGGTGAATTTGGGTGTGAAGAGCACCTCTTGGCCTAAAAATGAGTTGTGTTAATGCTTAACTGATCATTCTAACTATACTACTATAATTACCAATTTTACTACAGATTCCATAGATTATTTCATTTAAAACTCTAAATTTTAGTAAATTTCTGAATTTAACATACCTTTTCAACAGCAAATTTGTTTTATTATAGTAAAGGGGGAAACATCAAATCTTTTTAGTTGTCGAGATGTGGCATGAAGCAAAAAGTTTAAGAACCACTGGTCTAGAGGATAAAACTAGATTGATTTTGAGTCAAATCTTCTGAAATAGTTCTTTGTATTTTGCTTGACTAAATCCAAGAGATCTGTTAGTTTCTTGATAGAGCCTCTCTCTTTATAACTCCTAAAAGGAACATTTTTTTTTCTTTCTTTAAAGCCATTAAATGGCACAAGAATCTTTAATATCTGAGTTTTATTTTTGAAATCTTAAACCATTTTAAGAGGACAAGAATTTTAGTTAATTTAACTATTTCTCTATTTGAAGGCGTATTATTAAACATAATTAATCTGAAGCAAATAACAGGTTTGATTGATTCTCAATGCCAATTTCTTTGATGTCTTGCTTTTACGAGATATCAAAGACTTGTGGTTCTAATGGTTTCATCATTTATGGACACTGACCATGGCTCTCCACAGCATTCCATCCTTGGTTTTTGTTTCTCTTCATCATTGTGGCAGCTTTGTCCCTTAGAATTAAAATGTGTAATTTTACTGAAGGCTTAAATTTGAAAATAACTATTAAAATTTGGATAATTCTGATTAAGAGAAAATATTTAAGATTATAAAAAATTCTTGATTTTCTTTTATTATTAGATACTCCATCTGAAGTGAAATTAATTTTTGAATTTCAAAATTATAATTGAAAATTTTAAGTGGACAATTTTTCTGTATTTTCTTTTTAATAAAAATATTTAGTGTGGGATATTCAATATCGTAGTAAATTGTAATGTAATTTTACTTATATCTACTTATGTTAATATAATGAATTGAAAAATATACTCCTAATTTATTTTTTTAAAGGAACCATTTCACATGTTTATTGTACCTTTTAGATCAGGTTCTTGGGTGGAGAATTGGAACCAAAGATTTTGTGTCGGACAATTTTGGAAGATGTTGAGGAAGATGTTCTGAAATATGGGAAAAAAAGATCGATAACGGCGGCTTTTAGATGTTTATTTAACTAATTCATTCACAATATTTTTTTTAACTTTTTGGTTTGATAAAAAACCGAATGTTTCTTTTTCTACATTCTTATGATACTTAGCTGTATGGGAGTGCGTCTTGCTCAGAAAACTTAGGGTGAACTTAGATCTTTTTGCTTTTTAATGGTACCATTGATATAAACTGAAGAGGTGTATATGATTTTGTGGATGATGATATGAGCAATTAAAAATCGAAGAGCTACTAATTTTTTTTTTTATTGTTTAAATTATTTTCTTTCTGTGAATTTATAATGTTTAACACTTTATAGGGCACATGTAAAAATATTTTAGATATCAAAACAACTTTTTTGTATGTTAAACTAGACATAATTACCAGATATTTTCAGTTGTAAGTTTTCTGAAATTTTCTTGTTTATGGGGGCAAAACCCCCTCTGATGAAGTGATCATATGGTGCCTCACCCAGAATCTGAATAAAACATAGAATTAAAGAATAACATTCATGAATAGATACAAAAAAAGTGATATTAACAAAAAATAACATCTCCAGGTTGATATTAAAATGTTATTGTGCGGGACAAAAAACGGGCTAATTTAATGGTGTGTGTGATATGCCTCAAAACTGTTTCTGTCTTTGTTAAAGCACAAGTGTGCTTTGCAAAGCTTGCAGACCACATGGTGTGGATTATGTTGTCTTTGTGGCTACAATATTTGCATGTGGCTGACGTCTCCTCAGGTGATCATATATAGTCACTTGCCCCATAAAGGGTTAACTTGAACATTTAGCAATAAAATTTATTTGAAAGGTGAAAAGAATTTTATTTTTTTTATTTTTTTTTTTCACCTACCTAGTGAAATCTGAACTGCTTAGCGTTTAAGTATATACAAGTATTCTATGTTGGCCTATTTGTAATGATGGGTTTTATATTAGACATTGAATTTGGTTATCTACATCTGAACTGAAACTTTTGATTGTTTGTATAAGAATATATATAAATTATAATCTAAAGATGAGTATTTTATAGATAATGTGGAAACTTTCTTTTCCTATACAAGAAAAACTTGATGTTTTAAGAAAATCAGGCATTGACAGAAATTTGAGAACAGAATTTGATAACATTTCAAGGGAAATTGATATTTGAGTTTTACTTATATTGTGGTTTTGTTTTTTTAATTGAATTATGTGTAACCAGAGCTATTTCCTGGCCTATTAAACTTTAACAGAGAAATAAAGAATTGACCTTGAAGTTCCATAACCAGAAACACCTGGTATCAATAATGCAGGCTCAAATTCCTTCTAGGTGTGAATGTTAAACGGTATTTATTGAAAATAGTGATTTCGTCTGCTTCCCTGTATCTTAATAGCATTTTCAATTTTGTAAAATTTAATTTAAATTTTAGAAATTTTTTTTTTTGTCATAATCATTCTTACTATTAATCAATAAAACACTGGTTTAATTGTATTTAGGTTATTCATGTATTCGCATTTATATGCTAGGAAAAAACAATGTGGAGACTCAATAATTTGCAAGAAATTATTTAATAACATGTTTCGACTTAATAAAGTCGTTTTCAAAAGGAAATTGGAGAAATGATGTGTCTGTCTAAATGAGGGTAGTGTGTGTGTGGCAAGTCTTTCTGTTTGACACACACAAGACAGACTTACCACCAAATACACAACACATACTACCTACCCTCATTCAGACAGAAACCTTGATCCATGCAGACACATCATTTCTCCAATTTCCTATTGAAAACGACTTTAATAAGTCGAAACATGTTACAGTATTAAATAATTTCTTGCAAATTATTGTCTTTTCCTAGCATCATTATGTCAGATAACCGTTATCCTATTGTACACCACATATTTATATGTATCTATGTATCCGGACTTTGCCCAGCCCTAACTGTTCATAGCAGAAACTTGAAATTTTGCGCACACACCCCCTTCAATGAGTAGGGGTAATGAGTTTTTTGTTTTTTGAAAATTCCCCTCCAAAATAGGCTTTCAACTTTCAATGTAAGCTTATGCTAAATTGGTCACGAGTTTGTACCCACTTGTTTTTTTGAAAATTCAGACATTTTTTTGCCCAACATTTTAATTGATCACCCCCAACACAGCATATATGAGTGGCAGTGATTCATAATTTCTCTTGGAATGCTAGTTTTGTATTTATGTGTTATAGGTATCTTGCTTCTGTTGATTTTTAATAGTTTAGTTCAGGTTAAATATATAATGTATGGTATTTCATGAGACAGTTCATTATGAAACTGCTGGTTCATTTGAACAAAATTGAAAAGAATTCATTCAATCAAAATATTCTACCTTGACAGCAAGTTGCCATTCTCCTCTGAAGAAATTTTCACTCAAAAAAAAACCTCATGAATTCATTGGAAAGTTCAATTTAATTCTGATTGGAGAAATCTTTATCTTTGAGCAAGTGGTCTCGATGTTTAAAAAAAAAAATGCTAATCTATACAAGAAAGGTTGAGTGAAAAGGGAAGAGGAATTTTATAAAATTGTGCAAAATTGCCCCCCCCCCAACCACACACTGCACAATAATCCTTGTCCTTTAGCCATCCTGTTTTCATTTGCCATAAACCTTTTAGCACACAATACTAAGTTTGCTTGCTGGTAAACGATAGTCAACCTATTTTATTAATGGACAAATCGTATGCTTAGAAGTTTTGATACACAGCTCTACTCCTGAAACACTTGAGCTCTCTGGGCACCTGCTGCACTCCCCTCTCATAGACCCTGTGGGTGAATAAGCAGGTGCAATAGTGTCCCTCATTTTGGCAAACATAAGAGAGGGCATATTCACTAAACTTGGTATTGTTTCAATTGATACACTAAACTTTGTGAGTTTCCTGGATCTTTGAATCCTTTTTCACTGCAGCCTTCATTGATTGGTCATTTGGGCCATCCTCTCATTTAGTTTTCTTAACTGAAATCTCTGGAAATTTTTTAAACCAAAATTATACTTCATGGACTGCTTCAAACTGCTCTTAAACACAATTTTTCACTCAACAGAATTTAAAAAAAAAAAAAAAAAAGAAACTTTTAGTTTTGTGAATTGAATTTTAAAAAAAAAATGATCTAAAAGTGCATGGGAAGAAATCTTGATCGGAAGTTATTCCCCTTGATTTAAGTTTTGAATTTTTTAATATGAATTTAAGAGTTAATAGCATTGCCTCTATTATAGGCCAACTTGAAATCATACAAAATCAACTCATTAGTGTTTTCCATATTTACTTTATATTTAAACGTTTATAAATTAATCAAACAAACTTTTTACTAAATAATAAACAATAATAAAATAAAATATCACTGAAAAATATTGTTTTTAAAAAAAAAAAGAAATGGTAAAAATGTACTTAATAGAAAATCAGCTATTTTATATTAGCATCTTGATAATTGTACATAAATCTAGGAACAAGTTGACCAGATTGGATGATATTTTTTTACTCGGTTCTGTCTCCATATATTTCACCAGTCATGCTGGTCTCTTCAGGAGTTTTGAAGTAATGTGATTTTGTTTTGAGCTAACATTTTTGAAACGAATGCATCGATTTCTCACGATGAATGTTGTCAAGGGAAATAACGTTGTCAAATGAAATGATTCTTTTTTTTTTTTTAAAAAGAAAGTGATATTGTGTATTACACAATCCTATTCAAGCCCTAGTGCTCCAAATTGAATGCTTGGATCCACTTCGATTCACTTCGATTCCCTGGCAAGTCTTGTGGTCTCTATGTTGGCAAACACGCTTGATGATATGATACGATACTGTTATTTGAGAAAATAAATCTTCTGCTCTTATGTGTCAGCTAAGAAGAATGCCTTCACTGTATTGATTTGTTTTGCTGATTGAAATGTTAATTCAAAGATCCAGGCAGTCTGCATAAACAAGTATATCTAATGTTACTTGATTAAAATAGATAAATATTTTGAATGGTGCTTAGATGTTTATGAAAGCTGGCATTAGTCTCTAGAAGAAACAAAAGGGAATTTTTTGTTTTTTTGCTGTTGCAGCTGTTGCGACTGTGGTTAGTCCTGCCTTTCTAGTAAACTTTGAAACAGTGGATTCTGGTCAGTGTTGCTGATTTAGTGCGTTTCACGCTAGATTCAGCGTGTTTCTTGTTTTGGCAGTGCAAAAAGGGGGTAAATTAGCGTGTTTGCGTATAAACGTTTTGGCCATTTTTGGTAATATTATGATAATTTGTAGTTTTTTGGGGCCATTTTTAGCTATTTAAAAAAAATTTAGTGCTTTTTGGCAGCCAAACTAGCACTATTTTTTGAGTTGGCAACACTGATTCCGGTTAATAAGACCACATCGGGACCAACGAATTTTGACCCAATAACCGGCTGGTCTGATTAATGGAACAACTCAATTTGTTTTTATGGAAAAAAAAACTCTAAAGTTTTTAATTCAAGGGGAACAACTTGCATAAAAACAAGTTAAGTCACTTTATTTTTCTCTTTCTTTTGAAAATTTGACTAGTTTTTTTACCTTCATAATTTTAGTTGTTTTGGTGTGTTACAATACTTCATCAAATAATAATAAAGATTGATTCATAAAAAAGACTACTAGCTCTCATATGTAAAACAACAAATATGACGCAGCGAGTCAGTTGTAGGGAGTGAGTTTATAAGTGTAAATCAGCTTCTGCTAATCCCTGAAATCCTGTGGCCAATTGGTAAAAGCAGCTAGGCGTAAACTAGTCTCCTTCTGGCAATGAGGGTGTGAGTTTGATTCTCACCAAAGGCTTTATTTCCGATTGCGCTGTTATTCTGTGCCATAGAAACAGTGGTCCGAATTAATAAGTTGTATAAAAACAACTAAAATTAGGGTGACAGTAAAAACTAGTCAAATTTAATAAAAAGTGGTAGATTACATATGTTTGAATCGGTTCTCACAAGATTGGTCCTATTGTGCGGCTGGTCCTAATAACCGATGGTCCTATTAAGAGGAATCCGCAATATCTATAAGGGTTAAAAGTTTTAGTTCAGAATACAAATAATCAGAAAGTGTTTCTCTGTTTCATCTGTAAGACTTTAGTTTGTCTTTACTATTAGAGATTTTTTTAAAATTGATCACCCCCAACACAGTATGCTGCCAAAAGACATTGATCATGTGACGGTTTCTATTGAGTGACTAACCAGACCTGTTAATCTGTTTTCAGTATATTTGATGCATGAAATTGCATCTTATAAAATGTAAAAAATATTTGCAATGTACATTCATGCTAAAATGGACACATTTCTTTTTATACGTTTTTTTCGTTAATTTTCTGTTAAGCAATTTCTGAGATCATAAAACTTTTTTTTTAAAGTCACAAATATCAATATTTTTTGACAATTTACTCCACCTTTTAGGGTGGGTATTTTAGTCAATCAGTGCTTGCAAAGAATGGTAAATAGTTAAGAGAGGCAAAAAATATACTTGTGAGAATTTAAAAAGGTGAAGCTATTTTAGAAAATTCATTGAATATAAGCTGTTATGGTTTGCTTGATTTTAATTATACAGTGAAGCCTCATTAAAATGGACTAATAGTGGGGAAAGGGGTCTGTTTTAACTGATCGTCCAAGTTAACCAATGTTAGGGGTTAACACGTACGATATTGGAAAGTATATACACTGAACATGATACATCCTATAACTATGACATATTTTATGAAATTATTTAACATAACAAAGTTAATTAGTTCAGGTCTAATTAAGATCTGACTCCTAGTCCTCTGAAAATCCCTAAACGGTTATGTTTGTTTATTCTTAAATGTGCAGAAGTAATTGTAGTAGTAATTACCAAATACCCTTCTCATAAGAAAATACATTTAAAATGGAATACATCCTGAAAATTTTATTGAAATCGGCCCATTACTATATTTTTGATGAAATGTGTAATAAATTTCCGAATGCAAATCCTACTAGTTCATCGATTTACGAGTGTAAACAAGTTTTCAAATCAGATTATCTCAGGTTTTATATTGTCTACAGAAATAATTTTTAGTAAATCATTTTCTGCAATCTTTTTTATTAATAACGCAGATTATTATGATACAATAGATTTCAAGTTAGATGTTTTTTCATCGACACACTCTCTTAATTCAGATTTTGTCCGTTTTATCTGATTTGTGGCTTAACAGGGTCCATTATAACAAGGGTTCACTGTATTTCTATCATAATCCATTATTCCTAAACCCACCAAATTCTTGAAAAATGTCCAATAAATACTAAAATAGTAAATGAATGAAGAAAAAACATGGTCTTGGTATGTTAATCATCATCATCCGTTATGAGTCCACTGTTGGACAAAGGCCTTTCCCATCAGCTTCCATGACGACTGTGATTACACTAAATCTCTCCATGTCTTAACGGAAAACTTTTCTATCTCATCCCTCCATCTTGTGTCTGGTCTTTTCCTACTGTGTTTACTGTCACATGGGCACCAATCAGTTAACCTTTTGCTCCAACTGTTGTCCACTTTTTCTTGCTAAGTGTCCAGCCAAACTCCATTTTTGTCACTTAATTGTATGATATCCTTCATCCTGTTGATCTTTTTTTTCTATCGCTAAAAGTTATTCCTAGTATTGCTCTTTCCATTGGCCTTTGTGCGATTCTTAGTTTTTCAAGTGGTTTTGTTAGTTTCCAGGTTCTGCATTCCGTAAGGTCATAGCTGGTATTATGCGTTCATTGTACACTTTGTTTTATATGTTAATAATAGCAAGAAAAGGAAGTCTCATTCTCTCAAACTAGTCCACACCCTTCTGTTTGTTTCCTCTTTGTACTGATATTGCACTGTTGTGTTGTGAACTTGTTAGTTTGTAAATATTAAAACAAAATGAGATGCCAGGAATTTGATTTCCGCATTAAAAAAAAAAAGCCAAAAATGGCCATCTAAACAGAGCTCAGCTTAATTGGAAAAAGGTTTCTATTCGGGAATTAGCCATTAACTGGTTTGTGAGAACATTGCCTTGCCAGACTAATGGATGGGTGGGTCTGTTTTAGCTGATTGTCCGAGTAAACCGATGGTGGGTTAATACTTACACAAAGGCAGCGTGTGGGGCCCGCAGACCCCGCAACCGGGGG
>VCCN01004515.1:2636185-2653857 GCA_006491835.1 Architeuthis dux | reverse complement strand
AGACCTACTGTTTAAACCTTTTACTTTTGTGAGGGGCGCACAAATTTACCCATCTGCAGGGCAGCGCAGTCAGGCCTAGCGCTGCGACTGGTATATGTATACAATATTGGGAAGTATATACACTGAACATGATACATCATAAACTATATAAAACACATACTTAAATTATGAAATTATTTAACATGGTTAATTAGTTCAGGTCTAATTAATTAAGAGCTGACTCCTCTCAAGTAAATACTGTCCTCTATAGCTGACACGGTCGGTCACTCTTAACTCAAATTTTGTCTGTTTTAACAAGGATTCACTGTATGGTATTGCGGGAAGATGTAACAGAGGATGTTACTGTCATTTCCATATGTCAGCCTGTCGCTCAGTCACTGACAGCAATCGATACTAGAGATGCCAGTGCATCTAAAAATTCAATATCTGTATGTTTAATATAGATTCTTTAATTGTTCCCAACACTTTTACAATGTTAGTTTATGTTAAATTGGTTCAGCAGTGTTCAAGCTTGTTTTTTGAAAATTCAGACTTTTTTACTGATTACTGTCCAACAAAGGGTGAGAGAAGTAACTTATTCATTGATCATGCCCTTTCTCCAATTTTTTAATTTATCACCCCCAACATCATTGGTCACATGATGGTTTCTATTGAGTGTTTTACTTAAACACTTGAGTTTTATCTTTGTGTGTGTGTGTGTGTGTGTGTGTGTGTGTGTGTGAGGAATATTTTATATCTCAGAGGTTTCATGCAATATGAAGACGCATATTGGAGGTCTTATGATAATGTTGACATTTGATATAACACGACAAACATCTGATTTGGAAAGATATTTATTATCTTTAGAGAAAAGCAAACTTGCATTTTGTTTTCTCTCCGATTGCAAGCACCTGCACCTGCTAAAACATACTTTTCTCATCTGTTTGTGGATGCTGGTGGTTGCTCGTAAAGTCCCATTTGTAATTTATTGGAGATTTATAAAGGAAAAATTCATTTTCACTTTTTAAAAAATATTATCATATGAATATTTAAAAAAAATTTTTTTTTTTCTTCATACGACTGTATTGGTGCTGTGTACCCGATTGTTCAGAGAGAAAGGCACTTTTTAAGTCTTAAATTCATATAAAAAAATTTGAATGTAAATTTCAAGGGAAATAAATACTGATTAAAGTTTACCTCCCTTTGACTTTTAGGTAGATTTTATTCAGGGTCCATTTTTTAAATTCTATTCACAAAAGAGTTCCACTGACAATAGAAGTGGTTTCAAGCGGTTTACGAATCTAAGAGTTGAATAAAAATGTTCTTGTAACAAAGTAAAAATTCAACTACCTATATTTCAACTTTTTGTTTATCTGTAATTGCGAGCAAGAACAATTTTTGGATTGTAAAAGTTGACTTACTGCTGTGTATTTGTTAATGCAAAAGTTGTGATCTTTGGCATTAGATGACCCACATGAGTGCTGATGGGCCAGAAGATGTTCTATATAATTTGTGTTTGAGAGTTGGCATTGTCAATTTAGTTCCTTTCAGATAAGTAATTGTAAAACCAAATATAGTTTTCCTTCCTGTTAAGATTATATTTATCAACTTTGTTGACACAACAGATATGTTTGAAAATGTGTTGAAACGAAATATTTGAATTTAAACTCCTAGCATTTCTTTTAACACAATTTATTTTTCTGGAATTATAACAATAGAATTTTTGTTATTGAAGGTTCTAATAGAAAGTTAGTTTTTTTCTTTATTTTTAAATTCTTCAAACATTCTGAAGAGCACCTTGCCAATGTGCCTAAAGCGTAAAGTATACAACGGCTGCATAATACCATGACTTATGGATGCAAAACATGGAAATTAACCAAACAAGCTGAAAACCAACTCAGAATAGCACAGAGAGCCATGGAAAGAGCAATGCTAGGGATAACTCTAAGAGATAGAAAAAGATCAACATGGATCAGAGAGAGGACTAAAGTGAAGGATATTATACAACTAATTAAGCAGCAAAAATAGAGATGGGCTGGCCACCTAGCAAGAAGACATGACAATAGATGGGGGAAGAGACTAACCAATTGGTGCCCAGTAAACAAGGTAGGAAAAGACTAGAACTGTACTTACCCCCCCCCCTCCCCCAATATGATAACAGTATTAAAATGGTCATTGGTCATCTTCTGTACATGAAACTTCACTGACCAAAAGGTGCTATTTAAGCTTGTGTAGCACAGTAGTTGTATCTGGAATCCTAAATCTCAAGAGCCATAGTGTAAAGATTTAATGGTGATTTGATGGGATTTTGGTCATAAATGGTTTTGTATGGCCATAGTTTTTCTTTTTCATAAGGTGCAGTTATGTACAAGTTAGATTCAGTCTCACTGGTTTTTGATCTTTTCTGGCTTAGCTGATAGATCAGAGGTTCTCAACCGGGTGGGATGGGGGGGGGGGAATGACCTTCTGAAATATGGTAAAAAGGGTGCATGGGCAAAACAAGGTTGAGAATATACATTTTGATTTCACACGGTC
The DNA here is from genome assembly GCA_006491835.1 of Architeuthis dux. Classification (NCBI taxonomy): domain Eukaryota; kingdom Metazoa; phylum Mollusca; class Cephalopoda; order Oegopsida; family Architeuthidae; genus Architeuthis; species Architeuthis dux. Next base: position 2,651,343 of record VCCN01004515.1, on the reverse strand, counting down.
ATAGGTACAGTGCTGGGAAATGGATTTAAGGTATATCAAATAGATAATTATATGTATACACATGCACAGCAAACAATGTGTTTTTTCTTTTATCATAAGATCTAACATTTAGAAAGCCAACAAAAAGTTGAACCCAGAAAATTCTGGTAACCCTATCTGTTGTTTACACTTAATGTAAATAGAGCAAATGAAACATTGTGTCTGGCTTGACTAAATGGCTTTGAAAGTGATGCTTAATTTTGTCTTTTTTACCTGCGACAAATGTCGACAGGTCTATGAATGCCAAAATCACCTTCTTTCAGACCAAACTGAAAAAGGTTGGAAGTGTTCCTAAGAAAGGAAGGGAATAAATAGTGGAATTTTTTAAATTTTTTTTATCAATTCTTGAAATAAAAAAAGAAAAGAAAGGACGAGTTTTGCTTCCTTTAGGTTTGGTCATTTAATAAGAGTGGTATAGGAAGAGAGAAAGATATAGTTTAATAAGAGAGTAGGAAGTAGGTTTGGTAGTTTAATAAAAGAGTAGGATAGTGAGAAAGAAAGTGAATTCCATAATCATAGGCAACTACAACACAATGCTAAATTTAAAAGTATTTAAAAATTTTAATGAATTCTAGACGATTGTAGCAAAGTTCTTTAGCTGTCGGCTAGTTGTGCGAAAGCGAAGCAGTGAAAAAGAAAAGACGAAAGAGGGATAAAATAAAGAGTAAAGAAGAATCGTAGTAAAGTCTTTCTTTGTTTCACTGAAGCAGACTATACAGTGTTTATAACTAATGTATGCACATCATTATATATTTATAACTTTTTGATTCCCCAATGAATTATATTGCATTCTGCACAATATTCTTTGTTTTATTTCTGAAGCAATGTTATTTTTCTTATATTTATCCAGCTCTTTTATAAATGCTAGAAGGAACGCACCTTTTAATTTGTTTAAGTTCCTAAAAAAATCTTGCTGCTTGATTATTTCAATTCAATAAGAAATTATGCTTGGCACCAGAGGGTCAAATTATAAAGTAATTGTATTAATAAAATTGAAAAATAAAATAACCTGCATCTCACTTCAATATAAATTAGGTATATTAAACTGCTGCATGAACTTTCATAAACAACTTGAATTGTTCATTAGCAAGTATTTACTCATAATAAATTATTTAAGCATAAAAAATATTTTTGAATAATTGAAAATATCTTCTGTTTATTTTTGTTTTTGTTAATCACTGCTACCAAAAGTTTAGATTATTCATATGTTCATACATTTATATGTATCTATCTATATGTATCCGGACTTTGCCCATAGTAAAAAATTTTGTAAATACACTCCCCTCACTGAGTAGGGGAAAATGCTTTTTGTTTTTTGAAAATTCACCTCCAAAATAGGGTTTTAATGGGTGGTTCAATTTTCAATGTAAGCTTATGCTAAATTGATTTTTTAAAAACTGACATTTTTTAGTGAACTTTTTAATTGATCACCCCCAACACAGCATATATGGGTGGCGGTGATTCATAATTTCCCTTGGAATGCTAGTTTTTTTTTGTTTTTTTTTAATGTTTATTGAACTTTTATAACTAGTTGTACTTAACAATCCATTATATATATACTGGTCTCATTTTTGCAGTACACTAAGTGCTCTTCCTCCACACACTATATACTTGCTTTAAGTGAATTTTATACAATTCTAATTGACTTCCTTAGCTGTACAAAAGTGCAATTTATTTCTTCCAGCTTTGTGAAGCTAGCTTATTAGGTCCCTGACTAGAACTTGTTTTTAGAAACTGGCATTAGCAGAAGTATGCGCTCAGTGTTTTCTTGTTCTTAGTTGTAACATCTGTTCTTGTTTCCCAGATGAAATAAAAAAAAAATGCCTTTGAATCTTAATAATTCAATATCTAGCAACTTTAGGATCTAATTTTAAGACTATCAAATATCCCAATAAAAAGTGATGTTAGATTTATCAGTCAGCTTGCTAGTAAAATTTTGTGGAAAATGTTGTACAGAAAGGTATTCAGATAATGCAAAATACACTAAAATTAGACATTTTCGATAAGGGTCATTAAGATTGAAATAGTTCTTGGGACGATTGAACTCCTTGTTGTTAACATGATGTGATGGGGTAAACAAGTTTTTTAATTTCAAAGGAGGTAACCCTTATATTAATGTTGGATTCGGATGTTTCTTTGTCCTTGTAAAACTTCTGTTTACCCCGTTGGATTCGGATATTACACCTGAAGAATGGATCATCCAAACTATTTGAATACACTGAATTAGTATTACACAATTAAGTTAAGCAAAATCTAAATCTTAAATGCTTAGGGATATGTGTTCCCAATTTGGTTAATGCACACATACGAGGGCTGTCCAAAAAGAAACCAAACTTTTAAAACAGTTTGCAGAATTTTCAAAGTGGTAAGAATCCAAGTCAGACAATTTCCACAAATCACAGAATGCAGTTTCTCAATGTGATCGTAGTCTGTTGAATTGGAAAGAAAAAAAACGCCAAACACACTACACATGTTCATTCTAGCATGTCACATATAGCTCAAATACTAACCAATGTGGCATGATGCATTTGTTTTATACAAAAGATCAGTCACTGCTACACAATATAACAGTAGGGAGCACCCTAAAACGTCTCATTGGTGTGCTGTTTTAAAAGTTTGATATCTTTATGGACAGCCCTCGTATAATCTCGTATTTTTAGAATGTAAAAAAGTGATAAAGTAGATTATTGGTATTAATATCAGTCTCGTTGTTTGCCTCATTAGACGGAAGCTTTTAACTGAAAGCTTATTTACCTATAACTCATATATTTTCAATATATACTCTATATTTCTTTTTTTTTTTCTTTTTTTCAGGGATTTTTTAGATTGTTACAACTTCGTAAATTGAGTTTGAGTGACAATGAAATCGGACGGTTACCTCCTGACATTTCTAATTTCGTTAATCTTATGGAGCTGGATATTAGCAGAAATGGTAAGTAAGCCATTTTCCTCTTTTTTTTTTTGTTTTTTTGTGGTTATGTGATATCTGTAAGTAAAATTTATGAAATAATGTTTCCTCTTAGAATTTATGAATAAGTGGTTGTTTGATAAATGTGGAACATGAGTTTGTTCTACAATATTTGATATATATTTGGAATGTTGCCTCGCTTTTCCAGCTGAGATTACGTTAACTGCCCAGTCCTGATCTTGTGATCCATTAATTCAAAAAGAGTTTACATCGTTGAATTAACAGTTCATTTCGATGAAAATCTAGACTAGGCACATCAGCATGAGCTGGGATAGTATGTAGATCTGCGAGTTCAATGTATAATAAATGAATGGACAACAGATTTCCTATTGAAGTTGTGTTGCCACCTTGGCCTTGAAATACCTGACTAGACTCTGATTATCATCAAGAGAGAAAAGGAAATGAATCCAGAGGTTCCAAGATCAAGCAGAGGCTGCATCTGCATGGATCGGGCACACCCGCACTGTGACGGATAATCAACAAAGTCTGGTGGTATCGTGAGGTACTGCTAGGGCACCCTGGGTTAGCGGGTAATGATCCTTCTGCCCCAAAAACTATGCCTGACCACAGGATCATCATCTGATGAAGGCTTTGTTGGTGGAACTGCTGTTGTTTTCACACCAGTAGTTGTATAAGTTTATTTAGTATTTTAGTTCATATACTGTATTTGATTTTTAAAATATTGCAAAATAAATTTTCTACTTTCATTAAATTTGACTAGATTTTACCTTCATCCTAATTTTAGTTGGTTTAATATGACTTATTAATTTGGGCCATTGTTTTTATGGCAACAAATAACAGTGTAATCGGAAATAAAAAGTAAGTCTTCAGTGAGAATTGAACTCTCACCCTCATTGCCAGAGGGAGACTAGTTTATGCCTAGCTGCTTTTTACCAATCTGCCACTAAAACTTCATGGATTAGCAGAAGCTGATTTACACTTATAAACTTACTCCATACAACCGACTCTCTACAGCATATTTGTTTTATATATAAGACCTAGTAGTCTTTTTATAAATCAATCTTTATTATTATTTGATGAAGTATTGTAACACTACTATCATTAAATTTGACTAGTTTTTACCTTCATCGTAAAATTAGGATGTTACAATACTTCATCCAATAATAATAAAGATTGAAATTGGCTACTGTTTTGTGAAAAGATTTAAGACTTGTCAAAATTTTTGTTTGAAAGAAAGTTTTCGTGTTCTATTGTACTGAACCAATGCAGCAAAAATGTGTAAAAATCCCCCTCCCCTTAAAAATCAGTCACAATGAAACCCACCCAACGAAACCAAATTCATTTGCTTGAAATGTTTCTATCTAAATTCTTGTTTGCCATTGTGATTTCAATCAAGATTCTTCTCTTTAATACAATGTTGGAATTAATTAGTTTTGTCGATTTGTATGTTTTTTTTTTTTTATTTTAGTTTTTAGTTTGTTTTTTTTTTTTTTTCCTCTTGATTTGTCAGGATTTCTATTAAAGTTTAATCTTTTTCAATTTCCCAAACTTTGGTTCCTGGTAATGAATATCTACCACTGTATTCAAGACTGGCACCAAAACTTTTTTTTTGTTGTTGTCTTGAAGAGGATTGTAAATGGTTCACTTGATAAAAAATTATGTTGATTCTATTGCTTAGAGGTTGTGATAAGAATGGAAATGATAAAATTATCTATGGATAATGCAAAACACCCTCAAGTTTGAGAGATAATGTGGGGGGGGGGGACTGATGTCAGATAGAATGGCGATTAGGTTCATTGCGTTGTCCACTTATATAATGTTTTATTATACAGATCCAATTAATTCATGTAAATGTGGGCATATAGCTCTACCTCCAAATCTAAGGTTCAATTCAAGTTTAGTCAAATATTCGCCAGATCAGTCAACTCTCCAACATAAGACAGCATTGTGTCCATCAGAGTGTCAAGTTCATAGGGTCTAAACAGACTAATATGATCCATTAGGGAACATTCTTGATGCTTAAAAAGTCAACTTATATGCTGGTATATATAGTTTTAAAACCAGGAATAATTTCCTTTCATTAAAAATTCATTTTTGTCTTGGATTCTTCCATTGCAATTTTAAGATTCTTTTTTTTTAAATGAAAATATTTCTATTTTCGTAGTTATTCTATTTAATGAACTATTCATATTTATAATCTTATTTATTTATTTACTCAGTTAAAATTCTATGATTGCTGCCATTTGCTTGAATTAGAATCTATAAGTGACAATTTTGTCTAATGATGTGAAGTTTGATATTTTTTTTTTGTTTTTTTTTTTTTTGTTCAGTTTACAATAGTTCAGTCAATAAATTCTTTGAAATATTTGCTCTAAGAATATTTAACCACAATTATAGTTGGTCATATTAAACTTCAAGTGAGGCGTTTGCTTTGTGATACATAATGACTTCAACACACAAAAGTTGGGTGTGGTACAATTTCAGTAATTGTTCTATACCATCTAAGTTCAAGCAACTCTATCATTTACATAGTCTTTTCCTTTTAATTTAGTTTAAATTTAGAGTTTAACTTGAATGAATGAGTTTATTATAATCCTTACTTATATTGTAACATCACAATGCTTTTCTATCGCTTGTGTTTTTTGTAACCATAAAAAATACTTCATAAATGGAAATAAGTGGAGGCACTAAATATATCTGTTTTGTTCTGAACTTGGTTTAAGGAGATGGTTGCAGAGAGTAGGCCATTGACTTCCGATAGTCGATTGGTAATAATATATTGTAGAATGAACAGTCCATGTCAGCTACTGTGAGGTGACAAATGAGTGTCAGACAATTGAGCAAATATATACCTTCGGTCAGTTATGTTTTAAAAAAGCGATTATTTATAGTCCTATTTAAAAAATGATTTACAATACTTTTATTTAATAAATAATGAAATAATCACTTTACTAATACTTCTAGCATGTAAAACAAAACACAACTGACGGAAGGTTTGTCTTCCGCTCAATTGTCCACCCACCGTCATCTACTATTGATAACTAATACTATTGCACTTCAAATGACCCTGTTAGAAATTATTTGACTCTCAGTACTCTGATATTTTAAGATGCTAATAAATAAGGCCTATTGTGAATTAGTTTTTACTCCAGATTTTGAAGGAATCCATTTTTATTAAAATTAAACTGGTTAGAGTTGTATTTATAACATTTATCAGAAGTATTTGAAATTTTCTCATAGTTCACATTCTATGGAAATGAATTTTAACCTTCTTTGAAGTACTCATGAAGATTTATATGAGAATAATTAACCATAACAGAATTAAGTTAGTTTAGTTGTAACTTTCTTTGAAGGCTTCATGAATAATTACATGGGAAAATGATGAACTATGAATTTTCATGGGTAATAATTATTATTAGAAACTTAATTTTTAACATTTTTGCTTGATTATTATACATCTTTTCAGATAATTATTTTATGACATGTAAGATATTGATTGAATACTGTCCATTATTTCCTCCTTTTTATAGTGTAAGTAAAGCATCTGTTAAGAGACAACTCCAATTAGAGTAATATGTCCAGTGAGAAAGGCCCGGTTTCCATTGCATGGATTTTCAAATCTGGTTGAAACCAGGACTTTATTCTTACAAGATTTTATGACCACCCCTTTGGCAGGATGCATGTTCACTGCAGGGATATTTCCACCCTAATCACACAGCTTAGTGTACTCAATCAGCACAGAGAAATTTGTCCTAATGAAGAGTTTTCTACACTCTTTACTCGTACTGGGAATCAAATCCGGGACCTTCTGCGTGTGAAGCAGATGTGCTAACCATTACACTGGCGAGTGGCACAGTATTTCCAATACATGTACAGACCACATTAGGTATGACTTACCAAAATCTGAATAAAGCCTACCTACCTTCCCGAGATCTGAATAAAGCATACCTTCCTACATTCAAAATATTTCTTTTTCTTTATTGAGTATCTTGTGATATAAGTATTGGGTTATAAACCAATGGTATATCATGTGTCCATCATAAATCATTTGGTATACCCTGTGGTTGTATGTCATCAGTTCAAGGTCAATTATGCTTATCATTAATTGAATGAAGGAGACTATTTGAAACTAAATGCTGCTTCTTGCTGTTAAGTATCTATAAAACTTAGGCTTTTGGTTTCAAAAGAATTATTTCTAGTTAGAATACTGAAGATGAAATCAAATGATGGATAATTTTATATCTGACAGAATATAATTCTAATGACATTTATTAATTGAGAACCTATATATGCCTGGCGCCGGAATGATTTAGGTCGCTCGTTTAGCAGTTGCTCGCGCCGGGCAAATATAGGTTCTCAACTAATAAATGTCATTATAATTATCATTCTGTCAGATATAAAATTATCCATCATTTGATTTCATACTGTCGACATTGATAACCACACTATATTTTGTGCCTAAATACGAACATGAGAATGGAGAAGCCGACAAAGTGTAGGATAAAAAAACTCCTGCCTACCATGAGATCTTAGTTAGCTCCGTCGGTTAGAGCAGTACCTGCGTATAAGGTAGCTTCCAGGATGGACACTGGTTCGATCCCTGCACTGAGTTTGTTTCTTTATTCACATTTACGATTTATTTAGGCTGCTTGTTTAGCAGTCGCTCAAACTGGCACTGGGCAAATATAGGTTCTCAACTAATAAATGTCATTATTATTATCAATCCTGAAGATGTAGATTGTACTTTTCTTGAACATTGCTGCCAAAAAAGTGGTCTCTTGAAATTTGAAGAACTTTTTGCTCAATTTGGAAAATGAGATTTCTTAGTTGCACAATGAAGCAGCAGTTGTTGTTGACCTAGACAAAAATTTAGAATATTCCATAGCATTTAATTGCAGATCGGTGCCATACGACCTTCCTCTCCACCCCATCTATCCATGTGCCAGACCAAGCTTAGCTTAGTAAATACAGGGTGTCCCAAAAATAATGACTGATTTGTTCCAAAAACAGTTTTATTGATGAATAAACAAACAAACTACAGATCTAATCAACACTATGCAATGTGCTCCATCTAAGGTTCAATATGATTGCCATCCATTTTGATGCATTTTTTCAGTTGGCAAGCTACTGATCTTCACACATTCTGTCAAAGTTCAACTTTTTCTTCAATTCTGGTTTTCAATTCTTGTATATTGGCTGGTTTTGTACCATCCACCATTGTTCTTTAGGATTCTACTCAGAAGGAGGAGTTAAGTCAGGTGATTTCACCAGTCATTCAATAGCAGCACGTTGTCGTAGCAGCTAGGGATCTTCCAAATTATCATCAAGCCAGTCTTGCATAATGTGATCATAATTTTGGGACAAATCTGGTGTTACTTTCTGAACACTCTGTATCTATAGTGTTGAGTTGATTCAAAAAGATTTAATTTGGGTTGCTAATCTTCTAGACAAGTACTAATGTTTGCAACATTTGTAAAGATGTTACCCACTGACCTATAATAAATCATTGCTAACCACAACAGACTGGTTTAAGCACTGTTGGTGGGCTTTGTATTTGCATTACACATTTAAAATATATTAGAAACTGTCAGCATAGGGTATATTGCATGTACAGGCAACAGCAATGGAGCTAGAGGACTGAAAATTTAAACATTTACTCCATCAATGAGTATATCTTTAATTCTTTTAAAATAAAGATGATAGCTCTTGCTTAACAGTTGAATGTCTAGAAAAATCTTTTTTTTTTCCTTTTTTTTTTTTTTTTTTTTTTTTTTTTCTTTGAAAATTCTACCACAATAAGTTTTTAGCAGAGGGTTTGATTTACAACGTAATTTTATGCTAAATTGGTCCCTTTGTGTCCAGCAACATTCACTTTTAAAATTCAAACTTTAGTGATCACTGCCTACAAAAGACGAGAGAAGTAACTTATTCATCAATCAACCCTTTTTCCAATTTTTTAATTGATCACCCCCAGTAAGGCATGCTGCCAAAAGATGTTGGTCATGTGACTTTCTATTGACTAACCAAACCTGTTTGTATATGAACAGTGACAAAATAATTATTAAGTTTTATACAGAAAAGTCCTCAGATTTTCCTACATGTCTTTAGTTCACTCAGATCCATCAATGAGTATATCTTTAATTCTTTTTATATATAAAGATGATAGCTCTCGCTTGACATTAACAGTTGACTGTTGCTTTCTCCCAAGAACTGCTTAAAAAAATAAAAATTCATTTAAAATTTAATTACTTCTGCCAACAAAGTAGGAGAGGTATATTTTTTTTTTTTCTTGTTCTAGTTTAAGCAAAGAAGAAACAGATTCTGCTGTTTTCATTATAGGATGCAGTTTTCTATTCGCTGTGAGCCATTTTCACTGTTGCTGACTCACTTTGCAAGTGCACAATGCCAGCTGTTAACATACTAAAGGATAAGTGAATCACTTGATTTTGCTTCCCCCTCTTCTCTCTCCTTTTGCGCAGTTTAGTTTTGGGGAGAAACCCTTAGCTATTCTTTGAGCCATAATAAAGTCTTTGGCTCTGCCTTACTCCTCTTTTTTTTTTCCCTATAAAAATCAGACCTAAAGGTCAAAGGATGAAATCACACCAGAAATGGTTGGCTGGGAAGACTTTCCTGTTTATCTCCTACCTAACTCTATATTTTCTGCTAAACTGATGTTTAGCAGACACTAAGTTGGCATATATAATTTTAAACATTCTTGTTAACACTTTACCATTGAACACAGAAATAAATCCCTTCTAATTGTTTATCTTGAAGTCTGTGCGCTTTTTATGTGAATGGAAACATCTTTTGTGTTGTCAGTCGATCAATGTGGCTTCTGTTATCTTAACATAAAGCTTATCCAACATTTAAATGATGAACGGAAATAAACTAGTATGAAAGGAAGTTATTTGAGACACAGGTAAATATTTGTTTGACCATTCATTTTAAGAATGAATCTCAAATCCATCTTTCCCAGATTGTTGATAAAAGCTTCAAAGGTCAGAACTATTGATGAATAATTTTTTTGTTGGCCTCCCTCTGTTTCTGAAGACAATGGAGCGTGCGCCAAGGATGATTAGCCTATGATTGTGCTGCAGTGCCTGCTGTGACTGCGCAACCCTATTCTCGAGTGACAAAAGCTGTTGCAGGTGTTGTCTGCACCTGGCTCAGTAGGTGCGTTCTTTGGTCTCTGTGCTCTCTCCGGTCTCTGCACACTCTGCGCTCTCTCCGTTCTTCCGAACAGTCCTCTTCTCTTGACGCTTGTCTGGATACCTGCCTTGATTGCAAGTCTGCTGCAGCCACAGCCTCCCAGCCTGCCGGGTTGATGTTGCATGCTTCCAGGTCTCGTTTACAAATATCTGAACATGCCTTCCTGCAGGTCTGGAGCCAGTGACAAGCTCTTGAATACAATCAGTGTATCAATAGAAGATTTTTAAATTCTAAAGAGGCCACAAAACTTAAATCGTATATAGGAGAGAGTTTTTATAAAGGAGACTCCCATTATTATTGCACCCATGGGGAATTCTGTTAATCAGGTGGATTAAAAAATACAGCAAGTTATTTACTTTTTAATTTGCTTGGCAAAAGGTGTAATCTCCGACAATAGACTTGCGAGAATATAAAAACAAATGTGCCATTAGAACATGTGTGACATTTAAATAGTGTCGGTAGAACGAGTTTACTGTATATGATTAACATCTAAAACCCAAATAATTAATCACCACTACCCACAAGACTGGTTTATTGCTGGGTTTAGGTTATTTGTGTGTTCTGACATTTATATGTATCTATGTATCTGGATATATGTATCCAGACTTCACCCAGCCCTAACTGTTCATAGTAGAAACTTGAAATTTTTTCCCCATACATATCCCTCAATGAGTAGGGGAAACGCTTTTTAAAAAAAGAATTTTGACCCCCCCCCCCCAAAAAAAAAGAAAAATAGGTTTTTATTGGGTGTTCAATATGCAATGTAAGTTTATGCTAAATTGGTCCCTTTAATCCAGCAGCGTTCATGCTTGTTTTTTTGGGCAAGAGCAGTAACTTATTCATTGCATATATGGATGGCAGTGATTCATAATTTCTCTTGGAATGCTAGTTATTCTTATCTTCCTTGAAAGAGTGTACAAAAAAAATCTTATTAGGTATTAATAATCGGAAATCTTTCAGACCAGCTTATTTGGCAATCATATTTTTCGTCTTCTGGGTTAAACACACTGTCTTCTTATTTGACAGTTATTATCCCTTGGCTAATCTCCAAAGTGTTCCGGTTTCCTCCAAAAGAATTTGGTCAATACAATTCTTGTAACTAATCCGGTGACTGCTGAGATTGTTGGTCAAATGTGTGCAGTTTTCTTTCAACTTTGACAATTATTCATGATATATACGGGAACATTTTCAACTTGGAGAATAAATTCTATGTAACTTCTTGCTTTTAGCCAAGCTTTTGAATAGCTTTGACATATTTCAGATGTGCATATGTATAAATGTGTCAAAACACATAACCACCAATGTTTTTTTAATCACTGCTACCCACAATACTGGTTTATTGCTGGGTTTAGGTTATTCATGTATTCTGACATTTATATATATCTATATATCTGGACTTCGCCCAGCCCTAATTATTCATAGTAGAAACTTTAAATTTTGCACACATACTCCCCTCAATGAGTAGGTAAAATGTTGTTTTTGTTTTTTTTTCAAAATCTCCCCCTCCCCCAATAGGTTTTTAGAAGGGGGGTTCAATATGCAATGTAAGTTTATGCTAATTTGTCACTAGTTTGTGCCTGCTTGTTTTTTTGAAAATTCAGACCAATTGATCACCTCGACACAGCATGTATGGGTGGCAGTGATTCATAATTTCCCTTGGAATGCTAGTGTTTGTTTTCTGTCAGGCCGAAGGAAAGCCATTTATAAAATTAATTGGAACTGCTGCGATTTGAACTCCGACGCAGACCGTAGCAGCCTGATGACTTACCAATAGGCCATGGGTACATTGATGAGTTGAAATTTGAAGGATTAGATGTGTCAGTCAGATTGCATACATTGGGGAAAGGGGATAATACATCAAAGCAACTAATGGCTTAGACGGGCAGAATTTAAAAAAACAAAACAAAAGTAGACAAAAAAAATAAAATTTGTCATTTTTGATGATACGAATACACTAGTATATAAATATTTCAAACTAAAAAATTAAAATGTTACTTCATCTTTGTGAATCAATTGTATGGGTGTAGTCAAAGATGAGCCATCTAGTTCAATAGAAATTGCAGAATTAGATGTCACATTTGATGATTAAGCTCAACTTTATTTATCACCCAGGACTATTTAATTATCTTTACTTGATTGTTACTAATTTTTACTTATATTTATACTTATCAAAAATTTGCTGATAAAAGTACCTCCTTCCCACCATTTGAAACTATGGACTCTTCAACTGAACCAAATTTGCTATTTTTGCTTAGTTTCATAGAAATTTAAATATATCCGTGAATTTTTGTCACGGGCATTAACTAGTAATATAGATAATGAATGAATCCTTGGATATTGTAAAATGTCATTTCTAAGTGTCATAAATTTGAAACTCTACAAGTCTAAATTGGAACAGATTGAGAGATATGTTTATGTGATATGCAAGTTGCAGGCTAAATTTTTTCTGAAGCAGAATTTATAGTAAGTTCCATTAAATCAAGGTTTTTGATGAAAGTGATACATTTGTAATGAGTAAATCATATTAACAAATAGAAATATCTTTGGAAAGGCCAACGTCATTGTGTATCATGTTGCAGTTTGTGCTTCTATATAATATTGATAGATTTGCCAGTGATAAACTGAATTTGAATCTATCTACCTTAGCTTCAAACCCATAAATCCTGGCTTCAAATATAATTTACCAAATTATCTATAGAGAAATATTGATTTATGCCTGAATTCCTGTTAGATTTCAATGAAGTATTTCAGCTTAGAGATTCTGGTTGTGCTTTAGAAATTCAGGTTTGCTATACAACCATAAGTTTTTCTAAGATAGAAATATTGATCTATGTGTAGAGAAGAGGAGGGTTGGCGTTTGCTTTATTGAGGGTGGTGTAGAGATCGGACTCTTTCCAGGAGGATTAACTGGATTGCCATGAGAGGCTCTCTACATGTTCCCCAACTGACCTGGTCAATACCCATTTGGTCATCCATCTAGGTACTGACCAGTCTTGATGTTTCTTAACTTCGGTGATAGTATGAGAACCAGTGTATCCGATGCAATTTAGCTGTAACTTTTATATTTGGGAAAATAAAGGATTTCCTGAAAATAATACGTCTGAAAATAAGAAGTCTATAAATACACCACTTTTATTAAATTTACCTTCATCCTAATTCACCATAAAAAGTGGTGCGTTACAATACTTCATCCAATAATAATAATAAAGATTGAAGTCTGTAAATGGGTTATTCCATGTCAAATCAACAAGGGGTTAAACCTTGACCATCACGGATTTTGTTCAAATTTGGCACAACTATTGTAGTACTAGTAGCCACTTGGAGGAATGGCTGTCGCCTGCTTCTGTTAACCACTTACTGAGTGGCTACTACAAAAGACACACCCCTACTTCTTCCTGTTGAAATGACAGCGGTCTCACTGTTACACACACACACACACACACACACACACACACACACCCACACGATGTTGAGAGAATTCATTTGCCACATATAAATTTAATTCCGTTGATTAGTTCATTAAAATTCTTGTAGCACAACTTCCCATTTGTTCTCCACTATTAAATTTTGTACATATTATGCCAAAGGCCAGACCAATTATTTGTCAAATTTAGAAAAAGAATTGGTCAACATGTTCAATGACCAATAAACGGTCAAAGGTCAAGTTTGAGGTCAACTTTTTTATTTGACCTCTGAGGTAAAAATGCATATAATAAAAGTTTTAGATCTACTTGAGTACTTTAAAATGGTATATAAATGAGGTGTAAAAACAACCGAGATATTGATTTTTCAAACTTTGTCATTACCTTAAAAAATTCACACGTTTTTGGCAAAGTTCAGAGGTCAGTATCCCCGGAACCCTTTGAGCTAGAAATGAGACATTCAATTTGTCACATAAAGATCTATAATTGTGCCAAATTTGAACAAAATCTGCAATGGTCATGGTATTTTTGCCCTAAAAATTTGTTGATATGGCATGGAATGACTCCAATGTTTGTTTTTTTTTTTTTTTTTTTTTTTTTTTTTTTTTCCAATTAAATAAATCAGGTTCTTATAAATTTTCAGCTTAGGCTGGTTATATGATGAAATGGCATGTACTTTGTTTTAAATCAATGCTGTTCCTGTTAATAAAAACACATATGGCTATATAACCAACAACTTCAACGGAGCTATAAAATCAACACTGTTTTAGGCAGAAGACAAGAGGAATGCTTTGGGGCAGGGGTCAGCAAACTGCAGCCTCATTTCAACCGACCAGCCGACTTCATTGAATATATGACGGTGCATACAAAAATTGTTTTCTTAATCTATCATTGGTTAGTGAACAATTGGAATCGAAAAATAGAGAAAGTCTCATTTTTGCAATGGCCTCCAACGAATCAATGTTTTATAGCTAAAAATGTTTTAACAATACATATTCCTACTGTTCTATTAACATAATTTGAACCACAATTTTCCAAAAGGAATTTCATAGTTCTCATTGATAGTACATGGAAGTTTATGTAGGTATATACAGTGAACCCTCATTATAACGGACGAAATCTGAGTTAAGAGCGTGACAGTCCGTGTGTCGATGAAAACGTCTGTAACTATTAATTTTATTGTAATAATCTTTGTGTTATTAATAAAAGTAAGATTGTAGAAAATTATCAACTAAAAATTATTTCTGTAGACAATATAAAATCAGAGATAATCGGGTTTGAAAACTTAAACTCGTGAACTAGTAGAATTTGCATTTGTAAATTTAGCCCAATTTTCACACACATTTTAAAATTTCACCAAAAATATACTAATAGGCTGATTTCAATAAGCTTTTCGGGATGTATTTTCTTATGAGTAGGGTATTTTGTAAAAAAGTTCATAGCGTAATATCGTAAATGTCCTACTTCAAAATTACTACTATTACTTCTCCACATTTAAAACTTATTATGGTTTAGATATTTTCAGAGGAGTCAGATCTTAATTAGACCTGAACTAATTA
>VCCN01004515.1:2597497-2612700 GCA_006491835.1 Architeuthis dux | reverse complement strand
AGTAAATGTTGAAATTTTCAGCCCTCTAGCTCCATTGGTTCAACCTGTATGCGTGATATATGCATAACCAGCCAGCCGTACAAACTCAAAAACTGAAGAAACCTATTTTGACAGTTTTGGTTGACTGTTTCTAACTTTACTCCAAATAAGTACAATAATGAATCGTTGTGAACCCAGGTCATAATGACCTCCTGTGTGTTCAGTTGATAAACAAGAATATTAAGTTTTTATTTTATAGTTGGACCTCTTACTGCTGTTCTGTGTATACTTGTTTATTGTTTTGTAGTTAATCTCAAGCATTCAAAGCTTTTAATCCTCTTTAGTGTCAGTTTTGTGCCAGTTATTCTGAGGACAATGTGATGGCCTTCTTTTCTGGCCTTTTCATTTGTAGGCTAAACTATAACTTATAGAGAATGATTTATTGTTTAATTGTTTGGAGTGAAAAATATCCACATCATATGCTAATAAGACTCGAGTTAAAATAAAAAAAATGTTTAAGTAACTTGAAACTCTGGTTTGGGACTTTTGAAGTGTATCAACTAGAACAAGGTTAAAGCTTTTTCAAACACAAGCCAGTTTAATTTTATGAAATAATCTCACGGCCCACTTACATATAATAAACAACCTTGACTTTTTACTAAATTTGACTAGTTTTTACCTTCATCCCAATTTTACTTATCTTTATACAACCCATTAATTCGGTCCACCATTTCCATGGCAACAAATAACAGCGCAATCGGTAACAAAGAGTAAGCCTTCGGTAAGAATCGAACCCATAGCCTCATTGCAACCGGCAGACCGGTTTATGCCCAGCTGCCCACACCAATCAACCACAAAGACTTCATGGATCAGCAGAAACCGATTTACACTGATAAACTCACTCTACAACCGACCGTAGTCGGTTGGAGAGAGCTGAGTTTATTTAATCTAGTAAAAAGTGGTGTGTTACAATACTTCATCTAATGATAATAATGGTGATTGATTAATAGACAACCTATTTCATTCCAGAGTTCGGTTACAACTTAACACAACTCAAAAAAGGACCACTTTACACTCTCAGTTCAAAAGTTACTCGTGTTTATTTCAAAGACAAAGTTTAACAAATAAATGGGTGACAAAGGTAAAAATAAGATTATTAGATATTTTCATATTTCCAAAAATTAAATATTGTGTCGGTGGCAATACGTTCTCCATAATGACTGGGAATAGACAGTTGTCTGTTAAATTTTAATTTTTTTTTATACAACGGTCGTATTATAAAATTTAAATATGCGAACGCCGACCCGTGTCTATGCATCATTCAAAGATTTTTAGTGAATGCCAACGATATCTTGACAGTCATATGAATCGTCTTTCGAACGCCTTTCTATTTGGATTTAAAATTACGAAAACTCGATGTTACTACAACAAAAAAATGGAAATTATATCTGTTTCTTGTGAATAAATTCTGAGGTTCTCGTTTAAAAATTTAAGGAAGGAATACAAGATGTTGAATTAGAATGAATAATACCATCTTGTTAATTATTTCATTGTCATCAATATTTTTCTCACTTTCTCTTTATTTATTCACTTACTTCGAACTTTGTGACCCAGTCAATAGGACCTTGCGACCCAGAGATGGGTTGTGACTGGTACTTTGAAGAACCCTGAACAAGAAGGTGGACCCTGGTATTCTAAGATTCCTGATTTTCTTGCTTTCTCTTTAGACTCAAATTGTTGCACAGACAATTTATATTGAACTGATCATACAATGGAACGAAACTGGGGTGTCCCTTCCAGGGCACATGCCTGGGAGAAGGGTATGGAGATCTTGGGATGCCCAGTCGTCAGAATTCCCCTCTCGACCTTGCTGATGTAGTCCAGAGGGAAAGCAGAAAGCGATACGTCTGGCATCAGCTTGGCTGCAGGATCTGCTGGAAGGTCGTCAAATTGGGCGTCAAACTGCCTTCACAAGACTAGAGAGCCCAATCTGCCATGCTATTTTACCCATAGTTGGTGAAGAGATGGATTCATGCTTTTCCCAAGGGCATTGATAAACTGATTTACCTTAAAAAAAGTTGTTTCCTGTGATTCCTTATCTTAAAATCTTGGGCAGTTCACAGATAATGAAAGAAAAGTGGAGTCAACACGAGCTATATAAAAATATATAGACAATAAGGAATTTGCTTATTTTTATTTATATATGTATTAGAAATCGTTTTAAAAATTAAATAACATCAAATTAGTTTTTGATTTTAGGATGTTACTTACAAGGAGTGGGATGGAACGATACATTTAGATATTTGATTATGGCTGGAGTTTGATTCTAATTATATTGCTCGACTTTAACCTTCCTGTTAATTTTTTCTTTGATGTAACCATAGCAACAGCTTATATGTAAAGTGCTTGTGTGTGGAGAGAATGAAAAGCTAACGTGCTGGTAGCTATTGCATAGCTGCAACTTGTGCGTTTGCAGACCTTGAAGGACTGGACACGTATAACGGTGACTTGACTTAGATTTTATTATTATCATCTCTGTATCTTTACATGGATCAATTATTAATAATTATCACTCTATTTATCAGCCCCTGCTCATCTCGGCTCACTTAGGTGGCCTCAATCAGTTATCCTAACAAAATCATCCTATAAATGTTATTAGTCTGATTGCGCTTGTGCAAGAACACTATTGCTCTTCTATGTATTTTTATTTATTTATTCTTATTCTGCTCATTTTTTATTCTTCTGTTCAGTATTTCAATAGATTTCAATCAAACTTTAAGCAATTCACTGTCAAATTTTCTTGGATTAAAATATTTAAGACTGAAATATTTTCAGAAGAACATTACCAACTTAACTATAAATCCATATACTAAAACTCAGTTAAAATAAGTGACCTTTGTGATTTATATGGATTTATATAGTGCAACACTGGCAAGGTCTGTTATACTTGTTAGTGTGATTGAGCATAGTGCAAGCACACTATTGTTCTTCTATGTATTTTACTTCATTCGTATTCTGCTCATTTTTGGCACTGCTTCTCCTCCTACAGTTTTTGAGATATCAACATCATTCCAATGCTGATTGGTGCATCTAAATGTCTTTTATTGCACTTACATACAGTTTTGAAAATAATTAATTTTTAAGTTTAAGGTCTATAATGCTAAACCGGACCCTTTAAGCCATTCATACAGTTTCGAGGTATTTGGTTACTTCACTTGTGAAGGTTGTAAAATTTCTTGTGCTTTTATGAAGGTTTGGTGGGTGGCGCACACTGCGACAAAATCACACTTGCAGGAAATGCAGGCTCTAATTTATTTTGCTGTTATATCTGGTTGCAAAGAGACAGATTTCATATTCTACATTAGAGAGAGAAGTGAAACCTTGAATTGCTTTGAAGAGTTCTGTTGGATTGTCATTCTGCTTTTTAAATTGCAATTTATTGCATAATAGTTTAGGGACAATTCTAGTTGTCTATTGGCAAAGAAAAGTATAACTTTTCTTAGTATATTTTGATTTTCTTTAATTAATACATGTTTGGTTGAAAATGACAGCCAAGGAATATTTAAACAAATCTGCTCCAAACAGAGAATCTCCATTGCTCACCAATCGCAACACGACGTCACTAAAACACCAATGGCAAACGCTGAATAGTAATTAGATAGTGAAAATATTGAACATCACACATTTCTACCCTGATTGATAATGGCAAGTTGTACTGCCAAAAGCGCTCTCTTTTCACAATTTTGGACAATACCTGCAGTCTTTGGACCCCAAAATATGTTCACTTGTTCATTAAAAAGAAAATCTTACTAAAAAATTTTAAAAAAACATTCCTTGTCTGCCATTTTTAACCAAACCTCAAAAGAAATTGGCTGCTTAATCTGACATTATTTAATTTTCTTATATATTAACAAAAATGGTAATAATACTATGGGCACTGAAAGTAACACTTGACTTGTGCAGTTTTTCTAAAAGATCAATTCATCACTTCATTATTTCTAAACAGAATCATCAACCAAACCAGTTCTATCTTTATTATTATTGGATGAAGTATTGTAACACTCCACTTTTTATTAAATTTGACTAGTTTTTACCTTCATTCTAATTTTAGTTGTTTTGACTAGTTTTTACCTTCATTTTAATTTTAGTTGTTTTTTAATTGTATAAAAACAACTAAAATTAGAATGAAGGTAAAAACAAGTCAAATTTAATTAAAAAAAAGTGGAGTGTTACAATACTTCATCCAATAATAATAAAGATAGAATTGGCTTGGTTGATGATTCTGTTTAGAATTAATGAAGTAATGAATTGATCTTTTAGAAAAAGATTTTTAATAGACATTTACATTTTGAAAAATTTGTATTTGTCTAAGATATTTACTTAATCAGGCCAATCCCTATAGCAATGTCAAAACACTATTTGCTTAGTGTTAGTGACTTTTAAAAGAGGCTTTTATCCACTTGCACACTTGAAGGTGGTGTATTAAATAACCTCAGTAAGCCAGGAATCTTCAGAGAGGTATTTGTAGGGCACACTCCCATTGCTGCTGCTTACCTGTAGACTTGGGACTGAAGGAAGAAAGCATTGATGATAGCTATACCCTCTGACCAAACCTATTTTACTCAACATATTTTGTTTTTTAATCAGCAACACACCTTCTCTTGTGGTCTCATTGACTTGAAGACATTCCTCATGTGGGATATTTATGATTAAAAGAAGACTTCAGTTTCATTTCTATTTTCTTTATTGCTTTTCTCTCATCAGAAAAACTTCAGCTTTGTATCAACATTCCAGGCATATGTGTTAGTAAATTGTGATAGTTACAGTTATTGACATTAGTTTTACTCTTCATATCTTGTTGCCTCACATTAATATTTTCTCACAAAAACCTTAAGATTATATTGAGTTTGATAAAT
Source organism: Architeuthis dux (assembly GCA_006491835.1). Taxonomy (NCBI): domain Eukaryota; kingdom Metazoa; phylum Mollusca; class Cephalopoda; order Oegopsida; family Architeuthidae; genus Architeuthis; species Architeuthis dux. The sequence continues at coordinate 2,607,805 of VCCN01004515.1, read as the reverse complement.
TAAAGAGTTTTTCTTTTTCAGTCTTTCTCTCATTCACATGAAAGACAAATCCAAACAATCTATTTACCTTCAACTTAATTGTTGTTGCTTTTTATCGCAACTAAGATGAAGGTAAATAGTAGCACAAAATTAATAATGATTTACAATACTTCATCGCTTAAAATAAAATTAGAAATCCAAACAAGTTTTTAAAGTTTTTGGGAGGTGGAGGGGGCATTGATCCACAGGTGGAGGGCTGAAAGGATATCTATGGGCACCTGGCTGAATGAAGGAGTTTTTTTTTTGTTTTTTTAATGGAAAGCAGTTGCCAAAAATCATAAATGGTGTGAATTGAAGCTATTCTTCTGACGTACACGTCTGCACTAAAGATACTGACTGCTTTCTATTTTAATCACAGCCACCCAGGTTTTCTTTATTAATTCAACAGTACATCTTCCGTACATGCTTTCCAAGAAAAACTTTTGCTGTGGCGTGCAAAATTACTAAGAGGTGATTTTGAGGTTTTCCCCACCATAAAAGCATTTATTGACAATGATGAGACTGGGGAGGGAAGTTACCAAGGCTTGAGGGATGTGATACAAAAGCATTTGCAGCAACTCAGCTTCAACTTTTCAAAGTACTTTGGTGACGAGACTGAGGACACTAAGTACGAGTAGATTGTGTCACCATTTACGGCCAGTACTCAGTCTGTTCCCGATTCTTTGCAAGAGAACTTCATAAGCCAGTGTTTGAATCTTCAAAGTATTTGGAATTTTGGTTAAAGCTGGTCAGCGATTCGAAGTTTCAAGCCCTTGCGTTGCAAGCAGTGAAGATTCTACTTCCATTTCCGACAACATATTTTCAGTTTTAATGCTAATAAAAACTAAGCAGCGTAATAGACTTAATGCAGAATGAGACTGGCATTGGCACAGTCGGTTGCACCACAAATAAAAACCCTTGTAAAAAAGAAACAATCTCACAAACAAGCAAGCAACTACTTTTGTGTTATTCCGAGAATATTTGTAAAATTTGAGTTTATCAAAATAAATGTCTAGTTGGAATATGGTTTCTGAATGTCCGAGTTAGAGGTATGGGGCCTTGGTTTTGTCCAAAGTTGAGAAGGGGGTGCCGGCAAGAAAGTCTGAGAACCAGGGTCTTAGAGCAACAGCTACTTCTTCATTTTCAATATCAGTTGAAAAGTATATTGACATAGTATGTTGTAAAACAAAAAACAACCTTGCCCCAAGGCTAAGGGGCTATGGTCAAATCACGTTGGATACAACGTTTCTAGTAAGTTAAGCAATGCCGAGCCTGATCAGTATCTAGTTGGGTGACCATTGGGAAATACCAGGTGCCGTAAGCAAAATGAAGCTTTGACAGGCCTGGTGAGCCAGTAGTGGGCCTTACTAATGATTTCCCATGTGTACCTAACCCTGTGACACCCTTGTGATGGTATAAGTGGAGAACAATGATACATGTTGTAATAAAAAGCAACAATAAGAAGATGGAAAATTAATAATCACAATAATTAAAGTGTGTAACCTCTACCCTCTCTATCATGTCATAATAGCACATCACGTTTTAAAGAGAAGGGGGGAAAAGAGAGATGGGCTTGACTACTGGAAGGAATATAGATTGAAGAGAAAGAAACAGAAAGCAGACATTTAAACAGTTTTGTTTATTTGTTTACTTTATTCAATTTATTTTGTTATATTGTATAAGCGTTAAAATGTTGATTGTTAATCCTTGGTGGTTGTTTCTAATTAAACCGTGGAATTTCCACGGGTTCAGCTAGTAAAATAATAGTAGTAAATCCAAACAGATTGGATTTACAAATAGTTCTTCTTCTCCTGCCCCTAATCATTGGAATCTTCTTTAGCTTTTGCTAAATTCACTCAGTGCAGATCCCAGTTCCAATATGACATTGCCTGAAGATGATCAAAGAATCTACACAAAACCTTAAGTTAAATGAATGCGACAATCTCGGTAAATTTCCCACAATGATTGAATTAGATTTTACTTGATTATGAGGAAAGTAATAAATTAATTACTGTAACATTAACAACTTAATTAAGCATTGCTTTTATATTTTCCTTCATGTTGAATCTTGTCTTTGATCTGTATTAAATGCCTTTTGGTATTTAGAAGGATAATTAATGTCTCTCCTTAGGGTTGCTCACTAGAATGTAGAAACTTTCTATTTTAATTCAATTCCAAAGTGTTTCTGAAATGAAGCAGTAAATGAGCCCGACTTTAAAAGAGAACAATATAACTCTTAAATTCATTCTAGAGAATTCAAAAAGTAATTCAAGGTGAGTTACTTCCCTTGCACTTTTTGGTAATTTTAAAATTATTTTTCTTTAATTCAATTCACAAAAGAGTTCCAGAAAAATCCTCTAAAAGTCCAAATGACTCTTAAACTCATCCTCCATTCCGATCGTCTGCCATGTTTGTTTACATTCTGGTAGTTACAGTATTTAATACATTTTTTGTTTTTAAAAAAAAAAATTGTTTTTTTTTTTTTACATCAAGTATTATAAATCATTATTATTTTAAATTTTTATGACTACTTTTTACCTTCATCTTGATTTTATTAGTTGCTTTTTATCGCAACTTTTGCTCAGGTTGATTACCCTCCGGCAGTGAGTAAATAATAACTAAATAATAATCATGATTAAGAATATTTAACATTCTGAAAAGTGCATTATATAAATGCATTTTTGTGCTATAATTAAAAACATGAAGATTTAGAAGTTGATTAAAATACTGAAATTTTATTTTTTCAGTAAAAAGTATAAAAAATACTTTAGTTGTTCACCTTTTGAATATTGTCTTTCATGTACTTGTTTAAAATGAAGGCTCCATTTATCTTCTATAAATGTTGAAATTAAATATACCTGAAGCTCTTTCGATTTAAGTCATTGTCCTTTTCTTCCTAGTAAAGCAATACTTTTGACACTTGTTTTATAGGGTGATGAAAAGGCCTTCTTTTTTTTTCTTTCTTGTTTTGTGTTCAATTTGCTGTGAAATTTTATAAGTTCTGTAAACGAATGAATAATCATAATTAGTGAACTAATAGGATTAGAGAAGCAAATCAGGTATCAAAATGTTCAGAATAACAAGACTTATGAGGGGAAATGGGCAGCAGATGTATAAGATCTGCCTGTACTCATTGGAATATCTACTGTAACTGTTTAAAAGTATGCAACAGCTTTTCTGTATTTATGGAGAGAAGAATGTCTGTACTTATTGAAAGACCAAGATATTTTGGTGCTGACTCATAACAGTCAGCTACTTATTTTCTAGGGATGTTCTGTCCTTTACCTACAGGCACTAGAAAAAACATCCTTTCTACTATACAAGTAGAAAGGATGTCCCCCCCCCCCCAAGTGTTTTCAAAATGTATTTTGATGATTTTAAAAAGTTATTTCTTCTGTATCAGATGATTTCAACTTGGAGTATTACTTTTTTATTTTTTTAATTCTTTTGGTTCAGAGAAGCACTAGAATAGAGGTCCTCAACCAGGGGGGAATTTTAGGGTTTCAGCAGGGGGGATGGGACCACCTGATTGGAAAATGCAAACTGTTGGTATATTGATCTTTTGGCTCTGCTAGTAGTATAGTTAAATTACTTTTCCTTTTTAGAAATAATACAAGTAAATGTATATGTGCTAATATAGAAACAATAAAAGATTTTCAATATATGCATATTATTGAAAATACACCCTCAGGGTGTTAGCCAGGAATTTGATTTCCCAACTGTTTTTATAGGATTGGGAAGTTTTCTGAGTTCTGCAATTTTGTATTTTATTAAAAGCTAAAAATGGCCAAAAAACACTAAAAATGGCTAAAACAATCTCAAAAAAGAATAAAAACAGAGCTCAGTTTAATTGGGAAATTGGAATTAGGTTTCTATTGGGAATTAGCTGTTAAACGGCTAGTGAGAACCCTGGGTAACACCCTGACCCTTTGAGTCAGACAACCTTAAAAGGGGGAAATGACCTTCTGAAATATGGTGAAAAGGAGTGTACGGGGAAAAAAAGGTTGGGAATCACTGCATTAGAAATAATCTTAGGACAAATGTGTTCAAGTAAGATAATTACAATTTTGTTTCCTATTCCAGCAATATTTTAAACAGAACTCTTATTATTTGCAAACTCCATTCAAGGTACTTTAAAGTTCTAAAACAGTTAATACTGTTTTGTTATATTTAAATTGTAGAGTTTATTTCTACAATTGGTAGGTTTTTATGTTCACCTGTTAACAATGACGCAATAGTATTTCTATTTTGTGTAATGCAATTCATTTTTGGGTGGATCAAACATTAAAATGAATTGACAATCTACATCAATGTTATGAAAGCAAGGTTCACTTCACCTTAACCATTTTGATTTTCATCTATGGCTGTCAGACCTTTGATCATAAATGCTCTTGTAGAAACTACTTCACTTGAGCTCAAAATAGAAAACTGGTTAATTAGTACTCATTTGCAGGATTGTCAGATTTGGCCAGAAGGGGAGATAATCCGAGCTTTATCACCCAGAACAGGCACTGGAATAGCATTGAATTTGGAAATCTGAAGGCAGAGGTTCAATACCAGCTTCTTGAGGCTTACCCTTCTGGTCAAATCTTGCAACCCTGCTCATTTGGAAGGTGGAGCAAATTTTGTCAGTGATACTGGCCATTGTTTGTCTTGTGTAATAGTCCGGGGGTGCCAGCAGGGGCTACCGTATACCTCCCCACCCCATGATTCTACATTTAGGGTACCAAAATGTTCCTTATGACGTCCTCTTTCAGAAAAAAGATGTTCCCAAGAAAAAAGTTGGAAATAACTACTTCATTTGCATAAAACAAAATGGCCGCCAGCATACACCATTGATACATGTTGATAACTTGAAGACACTAGTATGTGGTATGCTAAGATATTCACATGTAGATGGTTTAAATGACATTGTGATATGCAATTGGATATTAAGATTTTATCAAAGCAAAAGTATATCCTGTGATTATCCTCTAGTAATACCAAGACAACTTGTAGATCAACTCAGTATATTTGATATTCCATCCTTTATCATCAATGATATACATACTCTATATTGATAATTATGAAGACATTGAGAACCTATATTTGCCCGACACCGGTGTGAGTGACTGCCAAAACGAGTGACCTAAATCGTAAATGTGAATTAAAAAAAAAAGAGCTCCGTGTGGGAATTGAACCCGCATCCACCCTGGTAGCAACCTTAAATGCAGGTTCTGCTCTACCGATTGAGCTAACGAAGGTCTCATGGTAGGCAGGAGTCTTTTAATCCTACACTTTGCTGTCCTCTCCAGTCTCACGTTCGTATTTAGGCACGAATATAATGCTGTTATGTTGACAGTATGAAATCAAATGATGGATAATTTTATATCTGATAGAATATGATAATTATAAAGACATTTATTAATTTATTAATATAGGTTATCAATTAATAAATGTCTTTACAATTATCATATTCTGTCGGATATAAAATGATCCATCATTTGATTTCCTACTCTATATTATATATGAATTCTTAACATATTCTGATGACACAAAGTGCTTGTGTGAGCCCACGACTGACGTTTTTTCATTTTCTTCAAGGTCAGTTCACTGCATGAACTTGGGTAAACCTGTAGACTTGATAGCAAACGGCGTTTCGTCTTCCCAATTTTTATTGAATTTAATTTCAATCGATAATGATTATAATTTTCATTTGTTTAGATTCAGTCGATATTTGAATAAAGACCCCCAGAAGGAAATCAATTACATTCTCTGATAGCTAAACCCTCCCCCATCTTCTGTACAATGACTTGCAATGTTTGTAGCTTAAAGCTTTGCAATTAGAACTTCCTCTCCAACCATTAATAAAGCTGTAAAACCTTCTATTGGAAATGCCCTCTCTGTTGCCTTTTTGCCCGATTCTCTACCATATGTACAATTACCTTTTTTCTTCCTTTACTCTGGGCCTGAATGTTTTCCCCACTTTCACAGCAGTTTACACACCAGTTTACGCACCTAGTTATTACCAACTTAGCATGCTATCTTTTCCCAATATTTCTTGTTGGTAGTTCTTCTTACTGCTAATGCCTATCATTGGCAACAGTCAGTCAGCATCTAGCATGTTTACGAAGTTCGTTTTTTTTTCTTTTTTTTTTCTTCTTTTTTTTGTGCTTCATCCACTTCTACTCAACCCATTGGCTATTGCAATTTTCTTAAAGTACTAACCGGGTTATTGTTAGAATTCATTGAAATATGATGATCTTAAGTCTTTCTTAGACAGTTGCATATAGATACTACCATCATCAGTAGCATCATTTTCCCTTGTAGTAGTATCCACCCCCCCCCGCCCCCCAACCAAGAACTTGTAGACTTACCAGCTTCTCCCCTGGCTGCTATTTATGGGCTGGGTGTAAGTTACACCTGCTACTGATGTGTCCTCTGCAGCAGAAGATAGATTCCATGTTGAATATTACCTGAGTTTTTTTATCTACTCAATAAGGTTGTAATTATTTTGATTAGAACTGAATCTTTCCAGTATTAAATGAGCATGTAAAGGGAACTCGATTATTATTTCAAATTTTTTATGACCACTTTTTACCTTCATCTTAATTTTATTAGTTGCTTATTATCGCAATCTTTACTCGGTCAGATTACCCGCTGGCAGTGAGTAAATAGTGTTGATCAGAAAATAAAGAATAAGCCTTGGTGGGATTCGAACCCACATCCCATAGATCCCACTTGAGGCTTATTCTTTATTTTCCGAGCAAAGATTGCGATAAAAAGCAACTAATAAAATTAAGATGAAGGTAAAAAGTAGTCATAAGAATGTTAAATAATAATTTTATAATACTTCATCCAGTAAATGGAAAAATGTATCACTTAAACTTGTTTTGCAAAACAAGAATAGTTTAATTTTAGTTAACAACTTTCATCAATAAAATTAATAAGTTCTCAAATTATACATTCAAAAAAAATTAAAAAATCTGCTAGTCTTTGTTGTCGGAGTATAATTAATGTTTTAAGGATCAACTCATCAAACAATGGGAAATCCTTAGCTAAAAAGAAGTCCAAACTTTTCTGAAAAAATGATTTAGCGCATGTTTTCTCAATTCTGAAAATATATAAAAACTAAATCTTTATTTGTAAATATTAAATTCTGAATACTATTTGGAATGTTATATCAATGTTGAATTGTTTATATGTTGCTGGTTCCCCACTGGATCTCAAATTAACTAAGCCTAAAAGTCTTTTGTACACATTCTCTCAGACGTTTGCATGTATCTATATAAAATCTATAATACAAAGAAAATCATTAGTCATTATCTAAATCAATGAATTGTCCTTTGTAAAGCATATATTGAGATTACTTTCATGTAAATACTTGAATTTGGTACCTGAATGCTTCTTGTGATACACAAGTAAATTTAATTCATAATAGTTTATCAAGCATGGAATCTTTCCATCATACAATTTTGCAAAGTCATGTGTACGCTTCTTTTGTTGTAAAATATATATTTACGTAAGTAATTTGGATGTGCCTTTGCCACTCGTTCCAATATGAATTCCAAAGTTGAATCTGACTCCTGTATCTCGCTTTCGTCTCTTCAGCTTCTGTTTGATTCTTACTTACACACCCCTCTAATGTGTGCGCATGTACATCATTTTGCAACCAGTGCACAAAGGAAATTAATGTGTGCACAAAAGATTTCAAATTCTGATTCTTACTGAGTTTTTATTGAAAAAATATTGATTCACATCAATGCGCTTATATTTTTGTGACTAGAAAAAAATTTGCACAACATAAAATGTTTGCACACAGACTGAAAAAAATTAGAGGGAACCTTACTTACAAGTATTATTTTTTTAATTTGTATTGTTTATACAATTTCTTTTTAAAATCTTAGTTCTAATTTGATTATGAAGTCAAATATCTTGAGATAAGTTACCTTCAGTGAATATATTAGCAGAATTCTCATCTTAATTTACTTTGCCACAGAGGAACTTTCCTTTTTTTTTTTCTTTTTTTTTTTTTCCCCTCAATAACTCTTGTCTTGTCGCATCATGTCACACAAACACTTTGACCAACAACTATACATGTTCATAAACATTTCTCAGATTGTGCAGTTAAAAAAAAAATCTATCTTCTGTACATTATAATGTCCAAATGAACATTTTGTGATTGCTAGACTTCCAACTTCTATTAGATAATTGTATAGAATTGAGCAGAAGTTGAAGGGAGAATTTAGATAGTCCAAGGGGGGAATAAGGCTATTAGGAGAAAAATAAGTCATGGTGAATGTTTTTGGCTTAAGGGTTGTGGGGGATGCGTTTCTCACTAGATCCACAAATCGAAGGACTAGTAACAAAAAAAAAACAAGAACAGATCACATTACATATATGCAAATTATTTGATATTATTCTTTGTTGCAAATTACTAAAATGGAAAGTGGGGGGGAAACTAGTAATCTTATTGACAAAAGTGGGGAATGACCTTGAAAATGTTAGGAACTTCTGTTCTAGATTATAAACATAATTTTTTTTTTTTTTTTTTTTTTTTTTTTTTTTGATTTGTTCAAAGAAATATTTGAGTCTTATATAAAAAGGGAAGGAAAGAGGTTCAGTTGCCTTAGTTTAGCCTTGCAGAGCTTATCTGATGTAAAGAGTCTTCAGAACTAATGCTATTTCGGGAGGGATACCTAAAAATAAATCAGATTTATCAGCTGACATTTAGAAAAGAGATCGTGCTGTATTTAGCTCTATCCATTTTGCTAAATTTTTTTTTATTCATATTTAGAAACACTTAACTTTCAAGAGGAGCACTATTTCTTATTTTCATCTTGGGATTGTCTTCAACTAAATTAGCTAACCAAATCCTTAATGCATGTCTCTTATATTCAATAATACAATAATCTGTATTTGTCTTGAGTAAAGGTCATTTATTGTAGGTAATGCAACAGCATACATTTGGTTTTTGAGCTTTTAAAATGTAGATAGCGAGTAGAGGTCGGCCGATTAATCGGGCTTATATTTGACATTTTGAGATAATCGGCATTGGCCGATTATTGAGCGTCTTGAAGCCGAATTTTATTCTAATAGAAAAAAGTACCTTTTAATTTAAAATTAAAACTGAAAGGTTGAAAGGGGGGGGGCAAATAAGCATGTCATTTTTTATGAATTCGGCTTGGCGAGATCAAAGGGTTGAACGAGTCGCAGGTGGGGTATTAAAGTCCAGAGAGACGACTGTACAACACAGTGATGGGGATGTGGAGACAGTCGTGTTGGTTCTTAGTCTTCGTTCGGTTAGGCTTCCTTAGCTGTCGGCTGGTTGTCACTGGAAGCAAAACGAACAAAATACGGGAGGGGAAAAAAATAAAGGGTAAACATTGAAGTGTTTATAACTAATGTCTCCACTTCATAACTTTTTCATTTCCTAAACATAGACAATGCACATTTTTTATTTTCAAATATTTTTTTGTGTTCAAGTGAATAATATATTATTTTTGATGCAAAAAAAACCCAAAACATATCGGCCTTATATATTAGCCATCAGCCGCCCTGCTCTTTAAATATTGGCATCGCACTGGCCTCGGCCAATACCCATATCGGTTGACCACTAGTAGTGAGCACAGAAATCCAGTGAACAAAACAAGATTCTGCAGTTGGGTTGTTCGAGGGAGGTGTGGCTTTGCATTTTAGGGGTTCCTTGATTCAATTCATATAGCTACAATGCACTGTTTTGGTTAATTTGAGGGTACAAACAGGTAAGCACAATGAGAACTTTAGTATTATATAGATAGTGTGAGAGAACTCTGTTCCCACAGCACCAAACCACTGATAATTCAACATAAGAAGACTATAGTTATTTTCTATAAATAGGCAAATAAGAAACTAATTTTCAATGCAAAGTTTTCACAAATACTTAAAGGAGTAAGTTATTCTATAAGTCTGCAGTGTATGCTGGTGGGATATCATTTAATACACCGCTAGATGGGAGATTATTTGATCTATGATTTAATTAGGACGTACTTGATAAGAAACTTGATTCAGCGTTGGGATGGATAAAGCAAAGAATGTGGGCTATTGATAGTCAAGGTATCCTGTAGTAAATTATATTATACGCTATTACCAGTCATTAGATATCCATGAAAAGTTACTCCAATTGATTTCTTTAAGTAGCTCATTATTATTAATCACTGCTACCCACGACACTGGTTTAATTGGGTTTAGGTTATTCATGTGTTCTCACATTTTCATCTATCTATGTAGCCAGACTTTGCCCAGCCGTAACCGTTCATAGTAGAAACTTGA
>VCCN01004515.1:2566052-2579557 GCA_006491835.1 Architeuthis dux | reverse complement strand
GGGTCCTTCTGGGATGAAGTGCATTAAAATCATCTATCTTTCAATTTCACCAAACTTCACGTCCACTGAGAAGTACCAGTTCAATCCTTTCTTCTTTCGACAAACTCATATTTAATCTGTGGGGCAAAATAAATATAGTTAGTTATAAATAGTGATATTTCCTATGTGTCCAGACTTTAGGGACACCCTGTATATCCACTAATTAAGGGGATTTTAATGTGTAATTTATTAAACTCTTCTGTTCATAATGATTTTTCTGTTCACAGATTCTTTTTCTCAACCAGAGTTCTGTTAATATCTGAATGTCTTAACCCTGTTGATGATGACATAGCTGCTAATATTATATCCGCTATTTACTTTGATGCTGCTCTGACATAATCATTAACACACAATTAATTTACAAATTGTTGACTTAATTAATGCCAGTAAAAGTATTTGATTTGTATTTCGTGTGAATAAAATATTTTATTTTTTTATTTTTATTTTCTAGGTAAGTGGCCAGACTGCTATGAACGTGTCAAAGGCTGTGTGAGCCGACTTGAATTCAGTATCGGTGATATGTTAATTTTCTTTTCCCATCTTCTGAAATTTATTTATTTCAACTCCCAAATCTCCCCTTATTTCTGGACTTTAGAAAAAAAATTAAAATAATACTAGCATTCCAAGGGAAATTATGAATCACTGCCACCCATATATGCTGTGTTGGGGGTGATCAATTAAAAAGTTGGGAAAAGGGGGTGATCAATGAATAAGTTATTTCTCTCACCTTTTGTTTGACTGTGATCACTAAAAAAAAAAAAGGTTTGAATTTTCAAAATCAGCGGGCACAAACTAGTGATCAATTTAGCATAAACTTACATTACATATTGAACTCCCCTCTCTCTCCAAAAACCTATTCATGGGGGAATTTTCAAAAAACAAAAACATTTCCCTATCTCATTGAGTAGTGTGTGCGTGCACACACACACACAATTTGAATTTTCTACTATGAATGGTTAGGGCTGGGCAAAGTCTGGATACATACATAGATAGATACATCATCATCAGCCGCCGTCATAAGTCCACTGCTGGACAAAGGTCTTTCCCATCTCCTTCCATGACAACCTCGATTGTGCTAACCTCTGCCACGTCTTACTGGCAAACTTTCCTATCTCATCCCTCCAACTTGTGTCTGGTCTTTTCCTACTGTGTTCACTGTCCCATGAGCACCAATTGGTTAATCTTTTTCCCCATCTATTGTCATCTCTTCTTGCTAGGTGACCAGCCCATCTCAATTTTTGCTGCTTAATTATTTGCATAATATCCTTCACTCTAGTCCTCCCTCTAACCAGTGTTGTGGGTAGCAGTGATTAAAAATGTGATCTTTTGTTTTATATCCATAAAGAAAGTCATTTGCGTGTGACAATGTCACCCATCCCTCCGCTGCCCATTGCCCCATTGAGAATCACTGGTTTTGCTCAACATAAACTTTTAGCATTTCAGTTATTTGAGCTTTTTCTTTTTTGTGCAAACCTGAAAGAGAAGGAACCTTTTTAAAGCAAATTGTTATTAGACTCAGTTGACCCTTATTTACAACAATCATCACTCTGAGTAAGGAGGCATGGATTTCATACAGACCCTTGAACCCACTTCCACCTTGAACTCACTAGAGTATAATCCAGTTTATCTACATATTCTGAATAATAAAACTGAAACGTTACTTAGTAAAATCAATTTATCTTTGTATAGACATGCATAAATGATTTTCTATCAATATCTTTCTGGTGTTTATTTTGTGGGCATGGTTGAATACATTTTTGGGTCCATAACACAATCATTTGTGTTTAGCATGTCATTTAATGCCACCATCAGTTGGAATCTGAAAAATGCGGCCAACAAAATTGCATTTCTTGCCTCGTTTGTTTAGACTCATAAACACAAGTTCATATTAGAAACCACCAACCAAAACTGCTCACTGGTCAATATAGGTTTCTTCAGTTTTTAAGTCGTTCTACCTGTCTGGCTATCTATCTATGTACGTGTCCCATGTACAGGCCGTACAAATTGAACTGTAGGGATGAAAATTTTAACATTTACTTATTTTTAAGAAAGAGGTTTTTGTATATTTTACCCCCCCCCAAATTGGGGGTGGGGGTGGGCTTGAATCTAATATGTAAGTTTCTGCTAAATTAATCCCTTCGTTTGTGTTCGGCAACGTTGATGCTTGTTTTTTTGAAAATTCAGACTTTTTAGTGATCAGGCGAAAGAAGTAAATTATTCGTTGATCATTCCTTTTTGCAATTTTTTAATTGATCACTCCCAACATGGCATGCTGCCAAAAGACATCGGTCACGTTTGGTTTCCATTGAGTGACTAACCAGATATGTCGTTAAGGTTTTGATTATTCATAAGAAACTAGAGACATGTACGTCATTTTTGAGATTTTTGTATTGAATTCATTGGTTTGAGAAAGAAAAAGAGCATCACAATATTTTCTCAGAACTATCACTTTGTTTCTTGATTAATAATAGCAGAAGTCTTGTCTGTTGTACCAGTTTGAATTATCAGATCATTTTAATGCTATTTCAACTAGCATTGTATTGACTTGGAAGTTAGACATGGCATTTATAAATGATAATTGGAGCTTTACATTTATGCTATTTTCTCAGATTACTTTGAATAACAGAATAAGTCTTTAACTCTTAAATTCATCTAATCAAGTGGAATAACTTCTGATCAGTTACTTCCCTTGCACCTTTTTCATTCAATTCACAAGAATTCCATTTTTTTTTAAAAATTCTATTCATTGAAAAGTTACTGTGTAGCGGTACAAAGCTGTTCATTAATTTAAAAGTTAAATTGTGAATCTAGTGTACCAAATGATGAAAGAATTGAAAAATATATGTAAACAGTGATATCTTTAAATCATCTGTCACAAACGTCCACTTTTTGTTTTACCTAGATCGAACAAATCCTTCTCCAAAGTAAAATATATGAAATGAAATAAATAAATCAAATCTCCATAACCAGGGAAGTCATAGAAAGAAAAAAATGTTAAGAAAATCAATAACAAAAAGAAGGCACAGCTGTGAACAAAATGAAAATTTGCATTTAAAAACAATCTGTAACAAGAACTCGGGAGATCAATGTTCTGAAATAGGAAAAAAATGTGTACCACGTTTACTCTTTAGTTTTCTTTGTGAATTTCTTTATTGGCAAAAGTTATGTTTTCAATTTTTTGTGTTTGATTAGTTGTGCACTTGCAGACACAGTTAAGTAGTTGCGTACAGAAGTCCTGTTTTTATGCACTATTTCCAATGTTCGTTATGAGTCTTATTTAGAAGAAAACCAGTTATAAATGTAGGGCAAGAGCTCTGCTTGCTAATGATCAATATAGTATTTAAAGATCCACATTACCAACTGAGCATAGAACAATTATATTGTTTTACAATGGTAGATTTTTGGTTGAACCACATCTTTTTTGAACTTTTGACTTTACCCAGTGTCTAAAACAGTCCCACTAGGACCCAAATAGGCTGTATATGTGTGCACAATTCACATATGGCTTCGCAAAAAAAAATTGTGGAGTCTGCATTTGTGCTCTCACCCCCAATAATAATGATTTGATTTCAATCTATTTCTATATAATGCTGATTCACCCAACCAATTTTACAATGGTTGATTTTTAGTTGAACTTTTGACTTTACCCAGTGTCTAAAATGGTCCCAGTAGGACCCAGATAAACTGTATTGATATGCTATGATATATACCAAACAATCAATAAAAGCCTAGGAAAAAAGGTTTTGTTTTTTTTGGTTTTTTTTTTTTGGTTTTTTTTTTGTTCTAAAAAAATCTTTGATTTTTATTCATTATGTTGTACATTTTATCTACAAAATGACTAGTGTATGGAAAATGGGATATTTTGGAATTAAGAACAAAGTATATGACTTAAAAGTTTCGAACCTGTTTATTTAATAAACTTTAGTACCAAATTATTTTGGCTGAAATCGCTTCATTATTGTCTTTGTAACAAAGTTATGTGTATCTTATTAGATGCGCATGGTTCTCTAGTACCAATGACCATCACTCACTGACTGACAGACTGACATCACCTCATTTCCTCCCCCTCCTATATGTCTGAAAGTGCAAGGGAGAGAACTTGTGCTAACTGCGTTTTTGAGATCTAACTAGCGCATCTATGGTCTGACTTATATTTGTGTGAATAAAACCAAGATTTTGTCGTGCATCAATCTTCATTGGCTGTGGTTTGATTAAAATTTCTAGAAAATGATTTGTTTTACTGATAAATTGTATCTTGCCTCTTTATTTTTTTCATGTTTTGGGGGTTGTCTACTCTTAAGCCGTATGAATGTAATACAAGCATCTTAATTTTGTTCATCTATAAGCTCTAAACAGATTTGTTCTATATTTAGATTTGAATTAATAGGAAATAAGTTTCTTATTTAAAATTCTTGTCTCTTTGTCTTAGTAATTTGTACTCAGGTAGTGAGCAATCTAAATTTCTTAATGGTAAATTTCTCATCAGATAACACCATTTGCTACTTGAAACATCTTTAGTAATGGGGGGGGGATAAAGGCTTTTCATGGGTCTCTTTATGGCCCAATTTCTATTTCTATAGCCATTACTGAGATAGCAGTTAATGGCAGTGACTTAGAAATACATATTGCAGAGTAGCCGCTCTTCTAAGGTAAACAGATCTACTTATCTCGTTTAAAAAAAATCAGATTCCTTCTGTGTTAAGGAGATCAGAATCCTGTTTATCTAACATAAAGAATTGAATATCTTTATAATAAGTTTTTCTGTGTCTATGTATATGACCATAACCCAGCAAAAATGCCACATAGTAGACAGATCTTTTTTAGCTCTGCATCTTCAGGATGTTCTAATTTTCACCGTTACGTTATGTTTTAGTAGGGGGTTTCAATTTACTATACTGCTGAACTGGACCCTCTCTTTCTGTCCATCGTGTGAAATTACAACTCCAAAGTATTTTGATTACTTATTTTTACTTCATTGAGATATCATTTGCTCCAAATACAATTTTACTTTTAGGTTGGGGTGGTTCTATTCATGACATTGTTGCTGAACTAGACCCTTCAAAGGAAATTACATAGAGCTTAATGTCTGGTAAAGACGGCCTTTAAGCGAGTATATTTTAAATTCTTAAATCTATTTTTCTTACTAAGGTACCTGAGGACTCTGATAATCTAATACAGGGGCCACCAAACTTTTTAGACCATTGACCCCTTTATGAGACCCTCAATCACTCATTGACCCCCAGGCATCTACAAAAAAGAAAAATAATAATTAAGTGGATGTGCAGTTTCCATATATATAAGTGAGGAAGACTTGTATGTCTCACCCTGCCCTCCTGGGTGATTTTGGATTCTGAAGCGACAACTTCAGGTTGTCTCTTCACAGGGCTGTTGTAAAAGCAAGGATGTTTCAGTAAACAGAATATAAAACTAACATTCCGAGGGAAATTATGAATCACCACCCCATTTCTGAATTTTCAAAAACAAGTGGGCACAAACTGGTGACCAATTTAGTATAAGCTAAACCCTATTTTGGAGCATTTCAAGTTTCTACCATGAACAGTTAGGACTGGGCAAAGTCCGGTTACATAGATACATACAAATGTATGAACACATGAATAACCTAAACCTTTGGTAGCAGGGATTAATAACCAAAAACCAATGTAGCTTTATTTTCTTACTAAAGATTTATCTGTTCCTGCTTAACCAAGACTTAATCAGCTGTGATGGTGGTGGGGGGAACTAATTGTGCTATTCTATAATTTCTCTTAATCTCTCTTCACTGCCTTTTGTCAGACCATATCATCTTGTTTGATTCAAAATAAATTGTCTGCGTGCTTATTTTACAAAAAGGCTCTCCAACTTTATTTACTCTCACTGTTTCAGTGTTAGCAAACATGTCTACCTCTAAGCTTGTTTATATCTACTTAAGGATGCTCAGAATGAGGAACAGTTTTAAAAGAATTATTTTCAACATTGTCTTCTGTGGATTTCCTTCTTTTTGAGCTTTTTAAAAAATATTTACTTTATTCTTGTGTACTTTTCATTCTTGATTTTTGCCACTATTTCTCTTCATATCATCGTCAGCCTTTTATTTTTTTAATAAAGTTTTTCAATTGTCTCTACTCTTAATCTGAACTGTTCTGTGGAACTGTGGTAAAGAATATATCTACTTCCAGTGAAGGTACACGTAGAAAAACTTTGTTCATATATGGCTGTTTACCAACTACACTCTTTTTAAATAAGTGTATCAAAATTATCATTGTTTGTGCAAGGCGAGTGTCATCATTGTTTGTGCAAGGCGAGTGTCATCATTGTTTGTGCAAGGCGAGTGTCATCATTGTTTGTGCAAGGCAATAGTTAATTTAGGTGTTGGTGGAAATGAAGAGTAATGGATTGGACTATAATTGACATAGGCTACCTATTCATTTTGAAACTATCTTTGCATTACACATTAAAAGCACAGAAATTATTGTCTTTATCAAAGGAAGATTGAGGCACTATAATTTTAATCAGACAGAATTGCTAATTCAAATTTAGTCCAATTTAGTCAACTCTCCAATATAAGGCAGCATTGTGTCCATCAGATTGTCAAGTTCAGATGGTCTAAAAAGATGATGTCATCCATTAGGCAAAATTCTTTATGCTTAAAAAGTCGACTTATAAGCTGACATATACAGTATATTTTATCATGTGTATGTACACTTCAGTCTAAATTAGTTAACAAGTACATTCATGGTAGAATCCTGCTCAAATCAGTTTTTGTACAATAAGTCATCAGTGTGGACGGACATCTATTGTGAATACATTGTGCATGGAGTGTGATTGGTCTGTGACCATCTTGTGACCTTTGGGCTTCATTCATCAACTTGCCTTGTGCTTTTATAACAACTCTGAATGAAAATTGAACTTTTATTTTCTTATTATTGCATTGAAGGTGTTGTGTATATGCCATTAGTAATGTAACGCATTTGTATTGATTAAGGGATAGTCTAAACTAGGAATTCTCAAACTAGGGTTCCCGACCCCTAGAGGAGTCTCATACAGATTATTGCGGGGGTCGAAAAATATTTGAAAATTTTTTTTTTCCTTCTGGTGCTTATTGTAAAATGGCTGATGCTATAAATTTTGTTTTTTGTTAATCTTTTTAATTTATTTTTAAGAAGTAATTTCTTTCTTCGTAATAAACACCATAAAACATATTATAGATGATAAATATGTTGCAAATTTTGACTTTTTTGGTCTTTTATGAGAGTTTGAGAAGCCCTGGTCTAAATTATCTGACTTGTATATATTACTAGCATTCCAATAAGCAACATCTCATGAGTCATAAACTTAAATGATATTTTTATTCTCTGTTTAGTATTATCGGTTTTATTGCAAAATGCAATTTTAATTAGATCTCCTATAGGTGATAATATACTCAGAAGAAAGAAAATGTATAAAATCATTGTTCCCATCTTCTAATAATTAGTTTTCTTGTGTGTGCATCAATTTGCCTATGCTATGAATCTTTTTAGTAGATTTCTTTTGGTGAACATATTACAAGTGGATGCTCTTCTTTGCACAATCTTTAAGCATTTCCTGTTAGAATCCTGTATCCAGATAGGTTTGTCTGTTGGAGAATTGACTGAAAAGCTTCTCTTGAGTGTTCAGGTACAAATCTATAGAGTTGATCATTTCAGAACTTGTCTTTTAACTCTGCCTGTTATCAGCATAGCCACATGATCTTTTGCTCACCAAGCCTAAGGACAACAAACATTAATATCATTAATATTTTCTATAGCTAGCATCCAATTTCCTGGTACAAAGTGGCTGATGGCTATGTAAACAAATCTTCTCCATTGATTGAGCTTAGTTGCAGGATGGCATGAGAAGCATAAATAAATATGAAAGTTTAATGTTTTAGTAAACATTTTGATATATTATTATTACTTTTTTGCTACTATTTACCTTCATCTCCATTTTTGCTGCTTTTTATCACAAATAAACTTTCCCTTCGGCAGTGAGTGAATAAATTAAGTGTGGATCAGAATAAAGAATAAGATCCCGGTTAGAAATAAATTGGTCTTTGATACAATGAACTATGAAAATGAAAAATACTTTCAATTTCAGTGTTCTAGATGTTATAAAATATTAAAATTCTAAAACTTCTAAAAATTGGTCTTTGATATATATTTTGTTTTCTTCCGATATGCTCTTTCATTTAAAAAAATAAATTAACTTACAATTGTTAAGCGGTATTAAAGAAAATAGCTAACATTTTGTATTGTACTTCATGGACTAGTTTTACAAATATTTCTTTTTCTTGGACCATTATGGTCCAAGAAAAAGAAATTTTTGTAAAACCAATCCATGAAGTACAATACAAAATGTTAGCTATTTTCTTTAATACCTTTTATTTTTTTATAAATAATCATATGGTTTTTAGCTTATTCACTGCCTATTTCCACTAATTACAAGGAATGAATTAGAGAAATATCTCTAAGAAAACTATAGAAAATCATTTAGGATTCATGTTAATAGCTAAACAAGACTGGCTGTGGCAGGGTCAAACTCCACTCCAACTTCTATTCCGACTGAAGATGATTACTGCAACTTTTGTATTGTATATATAATAAATTTTAAAAAATTATGAAAATATATATTTTTTTTTGTATAGATGTATTTATTTATTAGAAAGTAATAAGCCTGTGTGTATCTGTAGGATACATTTTTGTTAATATCTAAGACTTGTCAATTTAGCTCAGTCAGTAAGACAGCAACTGTTACAATTTGGTTGGGAAGTTTTGAATCCTCTGCTGTATTCTGCAGATATTGCACCATCGGATTACCATTTAATCCGTTCTTTACAGAATTCTCTAAACGAAACAAAAAATTCAATTACCTGGAAGACTGGAAAAGGCACCTCAATTAGTTCTTTGCTGAGAAAGATATAAAGTTCTGTGAGGATGGGATTATGAAGTTGCCTGAAAGATGGCAGAAGATAGTGGAACAAAATGGTAAATATGTTGTTCAATAAAGTTCATGTCACAAAGAAGACTGCAAAAGGCACCTCAATTAGTTCTTTGCTGAGAAAGATAAAAGGTTATGCGAGGATGGAATTACGAAGTTGCTTGAAAGATGGTGGAACAAAACTGTAAATATATTGTTCAATGAAGTTGATGTTCAAAATAAAATAAATTCTTTCATTTTTACCTAACAAGCCAAACCAATTTTAAAGCTACTCACTCAATAATGTGATTTCAAATTATGTTCTTAGATGTCATGTATGTTAACAGTGCATTTTTATGTATATATTTAATACATCGACATAATATAATTTCCTTAGAAAAGGGAAAATGAAATTCGTTCTTTAGGAAAATGAGTTACTAACATATAGTAATGTCCCGGAATATCAATCTGGTCGGATATCCGGTGCCGGATTCACAAAAAATCGGATATATTCCAAAGTAAAAAAAATTAAAAACTATGTCTGTTAAAAACATATTGGGTGACTAAAATTTTGTGAAACCGTCGCCGGATATCCGACCATATTGATATTTCAGTACATCACTACTAACATACAAGGAAAACATTTTTGAAATAAAATGTTAAAAATTAAGATGAATTGAACAGTATGTGTCTTTACTGAATCTTTGGAAGTATCACTTTTGTGTATTTAAGATGTCTATGATCTAGCTGCTTTGATTTGTCTGTTAGGCTACCTCTTGATACTATTTTTGAAATCGAATGAATTTGAGCTACATTTCTTTCTATGAGGAAGTCTATTTGGATCTGGCTTAAACACAATGGAAAACTTTATGTAATGGCTTTGTGTGCATGACTATTTTCAATAGAATACAACAATTCTTATAAAAAAAAATCTTATGTTCACCTTGTGAACTCTCTATGTATACTTGAAGAAAGGTGTGCCAATATTAGTCTAAAGTTTAGTATTCCATGGTTATAAGTAGTAGTCTTATTACAAAGTCAGTTTGAGAATAGCTTACACAATAGGATGCTATAATGACTCTTGGTCTGATTTACCTTAGAAAGTCGTGCTTTTAATGTGTTTTTGCCTCAACCCTGAATGACTGAAATTCTATTTTAGTCCTTTGTAGAACATGTCTACTAAAACACTTGAAGTACTTATATACGCATTTTGTGATTTAAAGTAACATGTGTCAGCTGGCAAGGAACAATGTTTTCAGTTGTCGGATTTAATAAGATTTATTTATTTTTTGAAATCCTTTTGCTGAATTGTGTTGCATGTAGTTAAATACTTTAAAATAGATACAGATGGGTGTAGTTGATGGGTCTGCTGGATTCAAAAGTAGCACTTGAAGCATTGTATGTGTGCTATAATAATTACATGTCTACCATTCAAGGAAACTAATCTGTTGAACAGATGGGTGGGTGGGTGGTTTGCTCCTTTCAAGCCATTTACAATATAGCGTGGTCTAATAGGACATTTATTACTAATGTTCGGTTCACCTGGAATATTTACACTGATAATAAAAACATTTTTTTTTTTTTTTTTTTCAAATTGATGTGTGTGTTTACAGTAGATAAAACTGTATTTACCTTTCAGATGTATTATGTTTAATTAGATTTCTTAATTCTATCTGAATTAAATAAAACTTAATGTAATATTTGAAGAGTGGTTCCAAAATGCGATAAGCACCATTTTAAAAACAAATGTGTTTAATTGAATTAAAAATCAAATTCTGGATTTGAATTTCTTTATCTTTATAGATTGCATGTATATAAAAAGGTTGTGATAAGATAAAAAAAAATTAAAATTCAGAATTTGATTTTTAATTCAATTGAACACATTATTTTTTAAATGACATTTATCGTTTTGTAACCACTCTTCATTTATTAATATTCAAAAGAATTTTTCTTCCTAGTTACATTAAATAAACTTTATGTATTTACCTTTGCAATATCCTGTGTTTTGTACACATTTTATCAATTGAATGAAATCAAACCCGTTGAACTTTTTTTTTAACGTAATTGTGTTCAGTATGGCTTCCTTTTTTATGATCGGATCAGTTATCCGAACAATCAATTATCTGAACAAGATTTCAAGGTCCTGTAATTGTGTTCAGTATGGCTTCCTTTTTTTGTATAAACGGATCAGTTATCTGAACAAAATACTACCCACCTGCCTTGTTTGGATCGAGGTCTAACTGGGTAGCCAGACAATTCGTCCACAAATATTTCTACCCCTGGAAAATTCGGCCGCATTGTGTTTTTAAAGGTGAAAATGAAATGAAATCAAAATATATAAATCTAATGCAATGTAGTTGATTTCGTCAATGGTTGTTAGAATTTGTACTTAGCTAGAACAAAAGATTGCCAACATTTCTTATGCAAATTTTTGTTTCAACTTTTTGCTTATTGTAAACATTTCAAATACAAATATCTGGGTTTCTATTGATCATAATGTCAAAACATGTGGTTTTTATCAAATATTCGACCCAGTAAGTTCCTAAATGTAAAATATTTTAATTATCTCAAAAAAGCTTAAATAACATTATTTGAGGAAATAAACAAAAATTAGCTATAAAAAGTTGAAAAAAGATTTATAAAACACTAAACAACAAACATGAATTAACCTATTATTATTGAAAATTATATTAGATTTATATATTTTTTATTCTATTTCATTTTAAATCCCATCTAGTTAGTCATTTTCCCCTTTAAAAACAAAACGCGGCCAAAATGTCCGGGGTAGAAATATTTGTGGCCGAATTGTCCTAGATTTGTCTAACTGTATATGCTTGGATAAATGCAGTAATGTTGTTATACTTGAGTAGTTTTATATGATGGTCTTCCATTTGTGTTGGTCATGTAGTAGAAGAATGTTAATCTTTAGTTAAGCATGATTCATTGAAGAGAAATTCAATGAAATTAAAGGTTTGTTTCAGAACTCTTAAATGATGTATGACACAAGAAGTGAAATTTAGTATTCAGATTATAAAACCCAGTCATAACAGGAAACATTTCTAGTGAAGAATGTTTCTCTTATGTCTTTCTTGTGCAATATCCAAGGAGAAGGGTGGAAACCATCTGGATTTGGGAAAGATCAGTTGAAGGTATTTGAATGGAAACTGAAGGCTTTTCTAGTATATTCCTTATAATTTTTGTAAGCTTGGTTTAATGACAGATATTAACAGATTAAATTATATTTTTGATTTTTCGTCTTCGGAAATATCAATGTTCAACTTTCCTGTATTTTCTGTTTTAAAATCATCTTGTCATAGTTTTTCAACTACGCTCTGCTAACAATGTAAGCTTGGTTTAATGACAGATATTGACAAATTAAAAATGCAAACAGAAGAGGTACTTACAGAGATCCTTTATTTATATAATGACCGCAGTCAACCAAACACGTGTCTCTCCTGAGCTCTTTATTCTACTGATGAACACAATCAGTAATGGCTGCTCATTGACCAGAACATAAAACAGCGCTCCCTAGCGGAAGTCTTCTGCCTATGGGGAATAACTCATGATACTTAAAAATGTTCATGTGCGTCAAGATTTTGATCTTAAACTCGTGTTTCCCAGGAATAAAGGTTTTTCTGGAGAAATAAGATTTTTGCGCAAAAGTAACTGAAGCGATAGTGAATGTAGTTAATACAAAGATACATAAAAAAAATATTTAATTTGTGTCTTTTTATTGTTTAAGAAAATATTACCATTGAAGAACCCCACTCCCTGGAAATCCTAATTCCCTTACAGGTATGTGTACCTCAAGAGATCCAAAGACACTTATTATTGTTCTATAATTTTTTGAAAATAATATTAAATCCCAAACTGATTGTTGTTTCTTATTCACAAGGTTTCTCTTTCTGTAAAACAGCCAACAATTGCATTTCTTCATATTCTGTTGCTACTAGGGGGAGGGAATGGTGACTTTTGGTGGGCACTAACAACACAATTTCTCGCATAACAGCTCCTAAAATTTGTGAACATGGATTTAAGTTTGCAAGTTTAGTATTTTATAAGAGGCAAATATCTCATCCATGCTACTTTAAACAGAAAATCTGCACAGAACTCAATATTTCATAGTAATTCAATGTCTTTCACCAGTCCATCTTGTATCTAAACATATTTCAATTTCCCTATGCCTGTTTTGAGGTACATGTTGCGCTAGTTTTGTAATGCAGTGGGTATAAAACTTCAATATAAGTTTTCATTTTATTTAGTGTTAGTGGGACAATTTAGTGCCATGAAAAGTAACAAAAAAATTAGGGCTGGCTCTAGGAGTAATAATTTTGAAATTATGAGTGAACATGTCTATCTTTTGAGGTACATATTAAAAAAAAAAAGAAAAAACTTCAACTATTACTAAAAGTATGATTTCTTGTCATTTTAATAGAAATTTTTAATGGATTGCATTAAATACTACTGCATTCAAACTACTAAGATTTGCAATAGGTTTGTTAAAATGTATGTGTGTGCAGTGGCCTCCAATAAAA
>VCCN01004515.1:2549889-2566025 GCA_006491835.1 Architeuthis dux | reverse complement strand
AAAAAAAGAAAAAACTATAGCAGAATGACCAGAAGGTTATTTTTAACTGGCAACAGCACACAACATGGCTTGCTTATTTAAAAATGTGAAGTTGTTGCCACTAAAATATGAATGAATGACTTGGCTCCGCAAACAGATTTGGGACGGGTTTTCCATGTCTTTATTCAGGTCCTAGGTCGGCGAGGCCTGAACGCGAAAAATCCGTAGTCTGTGCAATGGAGTTTTAAGGTGAAGTGCAACTGCTGACCCCACCCTTTCATGCTAAAATGGACACATTTTTTAGCCTGCTTTTTCAGCTGCATCTACTGGGTGCCAATGAAAAACTGCTGAATTGCAGAGTGGGGACTTTGTATCGTTTATAGAGGGGATTGGAAATGCTTTACCCTGCTAACAGTGGGTACTTTGGGAGAGGGGCTGAGTTTAAGAGGAAGAATGATTTTATTTTCTGTCATGCAGTGTTTATGTACATTCAACTTTTTTCCAAGATCGGTAAAAAAAAAACCTAAAAGTCACAAATATCACTTTTTAAACACTATCTGGTTTACATCTATTTTATTTTATTAATTCCTTTTTTTTATCCTGCCCATTAGGCGAGTATTCAGTCTGGTTGTAATAATTTATAATAAAAATGGTTCTAAGCCTCCTGAACAAACAAAAAGCTGGTCAACTCCCTTATTAAATATCAGGTTGCTAATGTTTCTTTTATAAGTTTTTCGTTCTACACATCAAATTGTTCAGGATTATAATTTCTTTTTAGCATATGCTATCAGTTCTACCTGAGACGTGTTTTCTCAGCTGCTATTGCACATTTCTAATGTCAAGGGATTATCCAATTACTTGGCTGTGTTTTGTTTGGTTGCATTGCAATTGTTTAAATGTCTTAAACATGTTTCTTTTGTCCCTTGAATTGTTTCAAAGAAGCCTCACAGATAACCTGAAATCAGAAAAATGATGCGCATTCTATTAGAATGATTAGCTGTGTTAGATGGATACCACTAGTTGTATTTTAAGAATGATTTTTGACAAGATTTTCTGAAGTTTCATTTTTTCTGCCCTTAATATCTCCAAACAAGAGTTATTAAAAATAAAGAAAAGAAAATTGAGTGAATTTACATGTAAGGGTCATGTTTTTTCATCTGGATTCAATAAAAGTGTTAAAAATCAATACACTTTATTATATTTTACAAATATGTATGAGTGATGATGATAATAATATTATTTATTATTATTTATTAATTAATTATTATTAATAATAAATGCATTTATAGAAAGTGCCCTTTCTTGGGAACCTCTATTTAAGTCCCCACTGGACAAAAGTGCTTGAAAACATGTGCAATCAATTGCTGTAAAAATATAAGCCCTATTAAAGAAGAGTAAGAAGTGCAACTTGTCAAAGAGTTTTAAAAAATACGGTGCAAGAGCCACAGTTACAAAGTGTATTTATTTACAGAGTTCATATAATTATGAAGTCTCGATTTTAAAAAAAAATTTTTTTTTTTTTATTTAAAACCTGCTAATGTATGTATATTCCGGATATCATAGGGTAATTGATTCCAAAATCTAAGTGCTATACAGCTGAAACTCCTGCACCTATGAGTCATATTCATAAAGAAAAGTTCTAAAATCAAACCATCTAAGTATTGTATGTTAATAAGAGCACAGCATTCATAAGGGCACATATCATGCAGACATTTGAATATTGTAATTAAAATTTTAAACAAGACTCTTTCTTCTATCCTAAGCCAATGTAAGCCGATAATGCTGGTCCTAATTGACTCGCATTTGCTACGTTTCAAAACTAACCGAGCAGCAGTATTTTAAACTTTTTGTAGTTTGTTAATTTGCGATTTATTCAAGCCAAAGAAAAGTGAATTACAGTAGTCTAATCTACTGGTAAAAATAGAGGGAACCAGCTGCTCAGTTTCATTGTTGGAAAGTAAGTTTCTAATACTACAGAGATCTTTAATTAATTTATAACAGTGGGAGACTACATTATTAACATGCGTTTTTAGTTTAGAGATTTATCGAAATAGGCCCCAAGATTTTTTACCCAGTCAGAAAAACATATGTAGATACAAGGCAAGTCTCCTATTTTTAGTCTGAATAGTTTGATTCTTTTTTTTCTTTTTAATTGATTGCACTAATATATTGAATAACATGTAATTAGTGTGTCTTACACATAAATGACTGCTTCAAGGTTTTGTTAAAATGGTTGCAACAAAATCAATATTTCTGTTATGAATATAAATATATCTTTTTTTCAGTATTCATCTCCCAGCTTATAAATATTTGCATTGAGTATGTAAATTTTTTTTTTCAAATGTAACTAGTTTACTTATGATCAATGTACTGATTTATCTTTTCTAAAAATGTTGCTATATGTGCTTCAGAAATTTCTGTATATATCCGTTGTACCCTACTTTTGAGTCTAGCCACTTAATTTAATGCAGTTGCATGGTATGTTGTGTGTGCTGTTCTTTCAGACAATAACTACTCTGTAGGATTGTCTCCTAAAGTCTACTTTCTCCTAAGACAGTCATCAAGAGTTCTAATCAAATGCTTGTATACTATTCTTCAATACAGGTCCCCCTCTCCCATAACGCAGGTTTTGGTGTCCAAGAAAGCAAACTGCATGATAACTGCCGGGTGGGTATGGAATATATCCAAGGCAGGCGATGGTTGAAAGACGTCATTCATTGTATGTATACAAACTAAGTGAGATTTGAAGAAATAAGCAAAGGCATTCTTTAATGTTTGTTTTTGTTAAATAATACCAACAAAATAACTACAATATATTACAAAGTATACCACATTTCAGTATTATATATACATCAATGACTTAACCTTTTCAATCAGTCAGCTGCCATGCTTCTAGATACCCTATATCTGAGCTTCTGGGGTTAAAAGGGGAAAAGAAATTAATAAAAAGAAAAGGAGGTTTTGTTCATTGACAACTGTCAACTGGTTAGCCAGCAGAAGTCAAATATAATTCTGTCACGATGGGAGTTGTCTGGATGAGTGGGAGATAATATAGGTAACTAGCATTCCAATGGAAATTATGAATCACCACCACTGTCCATATATGCTTCTTTTTACCTCGTATATTAGCAGTGGTGGTAAAATTAAGTTACCTTGAAGAAAATACTACCAGTATGGTTTGAACCATAAATTCATGATATAAAAAAACAAAAAAAGTAAGTGTGAATGCAGACGGACACAAACTAAGGTATCAATTTAGGATGAACTTAGATTGCAAATTGAACCGCCCACTTGAACAACCTGATAGATATCTGTACTAAAAATAGCAAAACGTAGTGACCAATTTAGTATAAGCTTACATTGAAAATTGAACCCACACACACTAAAACACTGTTTTGGGGGAGGAATTTTCAAAAAACACCATTTTCCCTACTCATTGAGAGGAGTGTGTGTACAACATTTCAAGTTTCTACTATGAACGGTTAGGGCTGGGCAAAGTCCGGATACATATAAATGTCTGAACACATGAGTAACCTAAATCCAGCAACAGTGATTAAACTGGTCTGTTGTGGGTAGCAGTGATTAAAAAATGTTGGTCCACAATCCCGCCTTATATATCAGGCACCACTCTATAACAAACCACATTATATTGGGGAACGCCTGTACCTACATAGCCTGATAGGTTTATATTTGGTAACTTTCTGCCTTAATATCTCCCAACAATTATTTAAAAAAGAAAAGCGAATTGTGTTAGCATCTGTTAGTACCATTGTTTTTCAACCATCCTATATTTATCTGAGGGCATTCTCTTTGCTGGTAGCTAACTTGATGGATATGGGTGGGAATGGCCAATTTCTGCTTTTAGTTACATTAGAAATATTATTCTAACCACCCACTTTCTTTAAGGAACATAACATTTTAGTTTTGTCTGTTCAAACTTAAATTCTGTTGCCTTTGGACATTACAATCACTTCGCTGACAGATTCCTCCTATTGATAATTAAGAAAACTGTCTGCTGTATTGATTACAGATGAATGAGTTGCTCTAATGGGAATAATGTTTTTTGTTCCTATGACTACATCTATTATATAATTCACCAAATGTCTGTATGGAACAGCCTACTGCAAAGAGCCCATGAAATTTTCTGTCTACCAATGGTGTTATGATATGCTGCCACGAAAAGGTTATTCCGTGGTCAGACACCTGTGCGGAAATGGAAGTCACCCGGTCACCTTAGAATATGCGTAGGTGTCCACAAAGACAGGATGTTGTGACCGGAAATGATACAGCGTGGGCGTTCCAAACCTGATAAAGGAACCCGACAAAAGTCTAGAGCTGAACAGAAAACTCAGACCCAAGCAGCCAGGAGGCAGACCGCCTAGTGCTGGGAAGACATAAGACCAAGTTCCCCTGTTGTGAACGGTCTCTCAGCACCCATCATCTCTCTCCCACTCTTCATTCGCTGGCCAACGAAGTGTGTGTCATGTAATAAAAATATGTCCAGATATTTTTACAACCAGTCTTTGAGTTTCCTTTCTATCCAAGTCCAGGACATTCACCCCACTATACAACAATGGGATCCCAGAGTTAGTTTTTGAAAATCATCACCCAAAATATGTTGTTTTTATTTATTTATTTATATTGGGGGGTGGGGTGCAATGTCAATTTTGGGGGGTGCAATGTCAATTCATACTAAAATGGACACATTTTTTGTGCCTGCTTTTCCAGCTGAAATCACTGGGTGCTGATGAAAAACATGCCTACTAGCTGATGCTAGTGTTTACAGTCGATCGGCTGTTCGAAATGATGAGCGGTGGTGATTGTTTCTATTTTATTACCATACAGGTGGTAATGCGTTCCTATTTTAGTACCGTTTCTATGGTTGATAAATTTCACTAAACGTGAATTTCAGTTTGAAATTTCGTGGTGGGCCTTGGAAGTTATGGCAAGTATTGCACAGCTAATGTTAGGCAGGCTGTTCCACTCTTTTATCACAGGCAAAGGTACACATTTTATACTCTACATATAAGTCGACCCCTACTTTTGCAGAGATTTTTTTAGGCTTCAAATTTTCGACTTGTATACCGATATTTACAGCTATTTAAACTGCCCATTAGGTACTAGGCCAATTTTTCCTGCTGTAATGAGTGTAATCAATTTATTTACTTGTAAAATCCTCAGAACTCAGGAACTGTATATTGTATGTTCCAGTCAGAGTTGCCGATTTAGCATGTTTCGTGTTTTGGGAGTGCAAAAAGTGCTAAATTAGCACGTTTCCACTTAAACATTTTGGCCATGTTTTGGTTATTTCGTTTTTGGCTATTTAAAAACCAAAATTAGCACTTTTTGGCAGTCAAACTAGTGCGAAAATTTTTTGAGTTGTCAACACTAGTTCCGGTGTTATCACTTGGGACCAGGATATTTTTGTTGATAAAAGGTCTTTACAGTTATTTTAAGAGTAAAAGAATTTGTTTCAAACGGTAACAAAGATTCAAAGAGTTTTTTGGTAGATTGAACTCTTTGTTGTTTGTGTTGTTAACATGACGTTTCAGACGATCCATTCTTTGGCCCTCTTCAGGTATAATATTGTAGGCTGAAGAAGGATTGGCCGAAACATTGTGTTAACACAAACGATGAGTTCAATCATCTAAAGAACTATTTGAATGTTAATCTTCTCAAAACTATAGAAAATAACTCTTTGCTCTTCTGGATTCATGCTTGTGCAGCAGATATGCCCCCCTGTGAGTTTGTGTGTGTGCAGTTTTAATTCTCAAATAAATGACAGCATCTGATTTATTAGTCTTATTCTTTAATGTAACGCTAGCACTATAAATTATATCCATCTCATTTCCTCTCCTCTTGAAGCAGAATAACCAATTTTCCCCAAGAACATTCATCCTGTATGTTTCTCACCTCCATTAATAACAATACACCAGTTGTTTGTAAGCCATTAATTAAATAGAGGAATGGATTTGTTCCAGTGCCCAGCAGATTTCCTTATTTCCCCCAGTTGCTGGTCTCACCTTCTCAACCCTAATTATATTGAGTCAAGGTCATTCCAAATGCCTTTTTGAATTTGAATTTGAATTTAAATAATCTATTTCTGTCAGTTTAAATCAAACGAGCTGGACGTCGGACCATAGGTGTGCTAGTTCTTTTCTTGTGTGACAGACCTGTCAGCTAGGGCCTAGAATACGCCGACTGCATCTCCTGCAGAGGGGTGAGATCCCCCCCCCCCAAATAGGGGCCATCTGTTTTTTCATCAAGATGAAAAACTCTAGTTAAAAACAAATAACCTTTTACCAAAGTCGCATGATTTTTGGATTTTAAACTGATTTCGTCATTAAATGACCCATCAAGGGTTGATAGTCTGCTAAATAAATCAATCATTTTCTTGTGTGACGATCTACCAAAGGCAGTGTTGTGATTTTCTCTTTGAGCCAATTTCAAGATAATTTTGAACAAGGGTTGGTTTATGACCTACATCGGATGAAAGCATTTATCTCTCGTTAACAAAATACCCCCCCCCCCCATCTGAATGTCTTTATTATGAGCCAAGTGTATAACTGTAGGAATCAGTTATGCATAATAATAATACATATAAAGATACATACAAATTCCCAAGTGTAATTAACGTATTTATCTTGCATGGAAGATAATTTGAACCTTGAACTAAATTGCCAATATTCCTAGAAAAGCAGCTGAAACAATATATTTGCAGTAAGGAAATTGCTGTTAAGAGCTTTTATTCTGGTTTAATAACAGTACGCAAGACACATCCTTTTCTCCATCATTTCAATAGATCCACAAAGCTATATTTAGAGATGCTTTGAAACTGATATATATTTTTTTTTTTTAAAGAAACTTTCTTTTTTTCTTTTTTTTTTTCTGGTTTTATATTATACAAGGTCAGGATTTGAAATTCTCAAACTATTCTTTAATCTTTTCCAATCCAAGAAAACCTATTACTAAAAAAAAAGTAATGCAATCTTCTTTTTTATCTAACAATTGCTTGTATAATCTGCTGCTGGTTTTCTGCAGATCTAACATAAGAGATCGGCTCATAAAAAATGATTGGAGGATTTAGAAGAGGAACAATGCAATTATGTTTGATATGAATAAACAGCATTACAGAATTCTTTATTCCCATATTAATCTTGAATATAATTATTTTTGAAGCTTGGTTTTCTTAATTTGGATCTATATTAAATTGAAAAATATGAAGTACAAAGGAAACAGATGTCAGTACCCAGGCCAATTTCTATGTTAGATTGTGCAATATAATTCTGATTTCTTTTAAGCATAACGTTTTTGCTTTTTTGCTTTGTTGAAAATGATAACATATTTTTAATTGATATTTTATTTTTAAATAATATATTATTTGAGTTTTCAATTTCATTCCATTAATTTTTACTTTGTTTCCCCCCAAATGGTGAAAGCCTTTCGGCTTTGAGCATGTTATGTTTGTATGTTTTCAAACTCAGCCTTTAATCGAGATTGAAGCTGCAAAGAAATGTTATTTCCACATTTGCGAATGATTCTGTTAGTGAACAAATAATAAAATGTTGGTTTATAAAATGTGCAAGTGGAGATTTGGGTTTAGAAAACCAGGAGAGAGTAACTAGCATTCCAAGGGAAATTATGAATCACTGCCACCCATATATGCTGTGTTGGGTGTGAGCAATTAGAAAGTTGGGCTGTGATCACTAAAAAATGTCTGAATTTTCAAAAAAACAAGTGGGCATAAACTAGTGACCAATTTAGCATAAGCTTACATTGAAAATTGAACCCCCCACTAAACCCTGTTTTGGAGGGGAATTTTCAACAACAAAAAGAAGCATTTTCCCTACTCATTGAGTGGAATGTGTATACAAAATTTCAAGTTTCTACAATGAATGGTTGGGGCTGGGTGAAGTTCAGATGGATAGATAGATAAAATTGAACCCCCTCTAAAAATCTGTTTGTGGGGGGGGAGGATTCTAAAAAAAAAAAAAAAACATTTTCCAAACTCATTGAGGGGGGGGGGGGATTTAAGTTCCTACTATGAACGGTTAGGCTGGGTGAAGTCTGGATAGATAGATAGATACATATAAATGTGTGAACACATGAATAACCTAAACCTTTGCAGTGATTAATTATTTGAAATCCATGACGGAAAATGATCTAAAAACCTCAGCCAGAGAACACACAACAAACTTCAGAACCATTTTAAATAATTTAGTGATTGGCAAGGAAAAATCAAAAAATCTTGATAAATGGGTTTCATTTGAATTGAATGAGGAACAACAATCCGCGAGGTATGGAGGCCTGTATTGATCATGTTCAATAATATGGAACTGATTCATTTTTTGCATTATATCATCATTTAGATGAAAAATCGATTTTTGTATCAATACCTGGAGAAGATTTGCACAATGGCTGGATATGACTGAGATGTTGAAACCTCAAATGTAAAAGTGCTATCATCCCTGGAAGGTTATGGTGAATGTTTAGTTGAACTTCATTTGAGGTATCCAAACAATGCATATAGACATGTAAGCCAGCTGGGAATAATGTATTCTAAACTCCATCTGTGCTTAGGTTGGTGAATAGAAAAAGTACCATTTTTGCTGCAAGTTAACACCTGCCCCCATGTTGCAAAAATAATGTTGAATCAGGCATTCTGCCTGTTCACCCAACATCTCCACAATGGATT
The DNA here is from genome assembly GCA_006491835.1 of Architeuthis dux. Taxonomy (NCBI): domain Eukaryota; kingdom Metazoa; phylum Mollusca; class Cephalopoda; order Oegopsida; family Architeuthidae; genus Architeuthis; species Architeuthis dux. The sequence continues at coordinate 2,557,351 of VCCN01004515.1, read as the reverse complement.
ATCTTTTCTTTTTTTTTTGCATCTAGACCAGCGATTCCCAAAGCGGGCGGTACCGCTTTGTGGGTGCTGGAAGGCGAGGGGTGGCAAAGAATATAAATTTGTACGATTTTAATTAAAATAAATGCTTAAATTGAAGAAAATTATTAAAATTTAATCTTCCCTCTTGGGGAGGGGGGGCTGATAAAATGCTCTAAAAGGAGGTGGTGGTCTGCAAAAGTTTTGGGAAACACTGATCTAGGCCAATTCCTTACTGGCAAAAACTTTTCCCATCAGACTGAAATCGAAGAAGCCTTTAGTCAATTTATCAATTCTTTGAATGGAAAATTCTTTGGAAAGGGATTGACAAAAAGGAAGAAATTTTGATTGAAGAAATTTTTTCCTAGTAATTTCTTTCTTTTTTTTTTTTCCAGTCCATTTTTTAATAAATAGGCCTTTTCATGTTGAACAATCTGATAGATATCTGTATTAAGAATAGCAAAACCTGAATGCAGTTTATGAACAAAGTTTGTTTATGTATTTCTTAGTTATAATCTCTTATGTCTTCTTTTTTATCATTGTTCAGCTGTTTGTATAGTTCGAAAAATGTGTATACTTGTTTAGTTTTGCTTCTCCTGTATTGTAGAAATAACTGAAGCCTGCATTTCCTGGGAGAACTGCGTGTGTGATTGCACCTCGGTGAAGCACCCACCCACCACACACACACATACACACACACAAAAATGAAAATGAAAGCACAAAAAATTACTAGTGAAAAACATTTTTACAACTTTCAGAAGTGAAGTTACTGATTACTTTGAAACTGTATAAATGGAGGAAAGTAGGGGTCTGGTTTAGCATTATAGTTAAATTGTAACTAAAATTCTCTCTCAAAAGTAAGCACAATACACAGTATTAAGACAGACCAATAAGTGTTTGAGTGGCGTTGATACCTCAAAAACTGTAGGAGAAACGGCACCAAAAATTAAATAAATATACATAGAAGAGCAATAGAGAGCTTGCGCTAATTGTTAGGTACAAAAAAAAATTAAATATGTCTGGCGACATAGATGAATAAAATTGAACCCCTCTAAAATCCTACTTGGGGGGGGGGATTTTTAAAAAAACATTTTCTCTGCTCATTGAAGGGAGTGCATGCACAAAATTTCAAGTTTCTACTATGAAAGGTTAGGGCTAGGTGAAGTCCGGCTACATATAAATGTGTGAACACATGAATAACCTAAACCTTTGGTAGTGGTGATTAATATAAGATATTAGGAGACTTCTAGTTTCTGCTGATGTAACACCCTAGTGCTTTTAAAGTAGAACATGACAATACATGCTTTGAAATGGTGTAAGTGTATGTAATTTCTTTGTTCATATAAGTGTTGGCCTTATCACTTCTGTCTTATTCTAGTACTAGCATAGAACCCGTCAAAAATGACAGAGCATGTTTTTTGTATTATGGTAACAAACCAACAAATATACAGAATTTGGATCTTTGGGTAAATTCAAACCAAAAGTTACTGAGCAAAAGCAGGAACCATATCAGTTTTAGGGTTTCTGTTTTGTTTTTTTAAAATGTGCAACGATAAAATATATTAATGACATTTAGCTACTAAATGTTGGGGTCGCATTATATTTGGGGTCGTCTTGCACGATTGAAAAATTTTTTAAGTGAGGGAACATTTTTGACTATGCCCGTATATTCAAGGGAAATAACTTTTTTGTCTTAAATCTTTGGACCCCACTGTTGTGAGTGTACCATAAAAAATAACCCAAACCTTTCTTTTACTGTTTAAAATACATATGAAAATATAACTAGAACATTCACTCGGTTTATTTGTCGAAATACTGTAGTGTTTTACAAGATACATTTGTAGCCTGAATAATTCTTAAAATTCTGAATAATTTCTTATTAAAAAAACATTTTTTTCTTCTGGAGTTGAAAACAGATTTTGAAGGGAGGAAAACAAAAGATTAATTATGTGTAAAAAAAAAAAAAAAAAAAAAAAAAAAAAAAAATTTAATAAAAATAATTTTTATCAATTTTTCTATTTACCGTTTTTGTTTTTGCTCAAGTTTAAAAAAACAAATTCATTTATAAACACGTCATTTTTGTTTATCGCCTCACTCTGCTACAAGCTAGAGCCAGATGTGAATTAGTTCTGCTTCTTGAACTAATAATTGCATTTAGTTATGGACAGTAGACAAAAGGAAGAAGGTGTAGGTGAATAAATGTCTCTAGACATCTTCTTCATCTTCTCACCTTCAGCTTTCTCACTTCTCCTCCTTACTTGAGTTGGCTTGATTTCTCCCCTAAATGTCAGCCTAGTAAGGAAAGTAGTTTTCAATCACCACTCATCTCTCGGCTGAGAGCTGTATTTATATTTGCACCAGCTCTTGCAAGACTTTGGTTTTTACAAGAATGCACTTGCGTTTTCTTGATGGATGGTTGTTGTCTGTAATCAGCGAGGCTGTCTCAACAACCGCCACCACTCACTATATGACATGACCTTTCTTTTGAAGAGGATTCTACTTGAGACATTTTTGCAGTTATGCTTTTCTAAGGACACTGAAACCATGTGCATAATTATCTCCAAGAAAAGAGGGCAAGCTGAAAAGTAACAGAATGTTTTGATGTTCGGTCAAGAAAGGAATGAAATAAAAGGGACGGGGAAGGATATGTTAATAAGTATAAAGATGCTTATTTTTCATAATTCTTTTTTCTTTTTCTTTTTTTAAAAAATATTTGGCAGCATATAAGTGAAAATTTAGACATTCAGTTTGTGCTTTGTATCCGTCCATATTGGTCACAAAAGATGTAATAACCCAAAATGGCTTCCCAATTTTACTAAATTGTTCTATGCATAACAGAATTTTCAATTCAGACATTTATTGATCTACATTTTGGCTGGGGGTGTGTTATTTCTCTTATTTTTGTCAGTCACCAGTCTTTAAAAATGTCATGTTTTTGTCTATGCAAAATAAGTGATGTTATTGTTGTTAGCAAGTGACGGCCTATTTGCCTTTGATCAGAGTAGGATGGTTGCTGGAATAATTTCAAAATCAAATTTTTATACTTTGTTACTTTACTGATATTCACTTGTTCAATAAAAGCATTGCTTCAACAAAAAGGTAATTATTGAAGATTAAATTTACAGACTGACAATTTCCAATATTTTCACCCTTCTGTTATGTCTGCACTTATGTACCAATTGGATGAAGTATTATCTGTGTTTTATGTATAACCTAGCCGGACACATTAAGCTGAAAGAAAAAAATCATAATTGATAGTACTATTGAACAATTTATTCGTCTATAAGGGGAGGAATAGCATAGCATTCTCTATTTGGTTTTTTCATATATTCATTTTTTTATATATATCTAAAGCAGTCCTGGATAATTATTTTTGCTCAATATAAAGACTTTAATATTTCCTAGATAGGCCATCACTAGTGTTTATAGTTAGAGGTACATTTTAAGTTCAATCAGCTACTAATCTCATACTCTTAGAAAAATCAGCTACTAATCTCATACTCTTAGAAAAAGAAAATACATGAACCCTAAGTCTTCTCCCTACAAATATATAATAGTTACAGTAAGATTGTGAAACGAGTGATTTTGTGAAATCCCTGAACATATACCAGTGATTTTGTGAAATCCCTAGTTTCACAATCAATGTAGTAATCGTTAACAAGCTTGTGATGCTGACCATTACTACTGTAATGTGTTCGATCCTCACCGGGTGCACCACTACGGTGGCCTTGTCAAACTAAGCTAAACTTAGTAAATAAGTATATTCTGCTTCAGTATTTACTGTGTATATTCAGCTTAGTTTGACACAAGGCCACGGTAGTGGGGCTGTCAGTGAGGATCATACTTGTTAAGTAATGGTCAGTATCACAAGCCTGTTAATTAACCATTACTGCACTGATTGTGAAACTAATGATTTCATGAAATCCCTCCAAAAGTGTAGCTTATTTTGCCTGTCTCTCACAGTAAGATTGTGAAACTAGGGATTTTGTGAAATCCCTGAACATTTCAGTAATTTCATGAAATCACTTTCTGTAATACATCTAAAATAAAAATGAAAAAACCCAAACAAATAGCTATTGTTGCTGTGTATTATGATATGTGTGTGTTGGTGGGGGTCAATGCTTATTTTCAAATTTCTTATTGGGCACTAATTCGTGACTTCAAAATCATGGTAGCTTAATAGCCGAGTGGTTAGACACAGTAAATGTAATTGGCGGACCGTGTTCAAACTCTGATGGAGAAAGTTTAATTTTTTTTCAAATTTATCTTTCTTTCAGCACTAATGTAATTTTGACAGTACCTATATTATATAAAGTACTAAAGTATGTGTTTGTGCTTTAAAAAGTCAAACAAAGGCATATCCGAAATCAAGTCACAATTTACCCACCGCACACATTTTAAGATCAAATCTTTTTTTTTAAATCATAGATTTCTATGGGGTCTGTGCTCACATAAAAAAATAAATGTATCACTAAATAAATCAGTGAGAGAAACGAGGTAAATACAATCTGTGGATCGAGTTCAGAATCCAATGGAGAAAATTTTACTTTTTTTCTTTATTTAGTAGACCTAACCTTCAGTTTTGAGAACATAAATATTAAAGGTTTTTATAAGAGGGGGTTCTATTTACAATGTAGCTATAATGTTAAATTGCACCCTTACTTCCCATTCATCATAGGTGATCATGGATGTGAATTTCTCTTTCTCTCAGTGCTCATGCCAGTTTGGCAGTATGTTTTAAAGAATCTAACCCTAACTTGACAAAAAATGTTTTTCTTAGAGAAAAAAATCCTAACCCTACCTTCTAAACCTAATTCCAACCCAAACGCAACAATAAAAGATGGGCACAATTTGAATCCAATACTCCGCTTTGACATGCAAACTACTAACGCCAAAAGTGAGCACTTGAATTCTGTTTTTTTTTTTTTTTTTTTTTTAAGGTTTTAGGAGTGGGTCTGCAGACCTGCCTAGGTCTGCCTACTGGCCCGACGTTGAGGGGGTACATGCAAGCACACCAGCCACTGCCCTTATTTGATTTCATGAAATCTATAAAAAAGATATCTTTTGCTTTCCAGTTTTGTTAGATTTAGAGTTCCGCCCCCTCCCCTGAACAACTCCGGGTAGCCCAGCTAGTATAATATATGGTACATATGGTAATTATCCCTCAAAAACCAGGGTCAATCTATACACAAAGCATACCATAAATTAATGATTTTGTGGTCATAAATCAAGGGTCGACCTATACACGAGATCAATATATAGACCAGTATATATGGTTAACTGATTTTGGCATTGGTGATTTGGATCAGGGTTTGAGCATTTGCCAGTTCAAAGCCAATAATATTGTGTAAATATATATTTTTACAAGCTGTCCATCTATTTATATGAATTTACTTTTAGATTTTTCAAAGAAAATATAAAAACTAAATCCATTCATGATTTAAGTAGAAGCTTTTAAAAAATATTCTCTTCTTCTGCCAAATTTAAAGAAAATTAAATTATGATTCTATTAGTATAAATATGGAGAATAAACAATTATTTCCAATAATGCAGATCATACTAAAATTAAATTTTCCTGCTTGCAGGGCAGTGATTGAATCTGCTAGTAATAGCTGCATAGCATTGACAAGATTCAATCCCACAGCTAATGCCTGCTGAAATCCTACATTTTGTTAAAATTAATTTTGCTCTATGCAAGTGTATTCAGCTGTGTATTTTGAACTGCTGTTTTAAAATTATGAATACTAGCTGAATACCTGCCCTAAAGAGTCTGTTAATTGCTGTAAAAAACCTTTTCAAAATTAGATAAATAGTTAGCGTAGTGGTTAATTTGATTTGTTTTTTAAAAGTGATATTTGTGATTTTTAAAAAAAAAATTTTTTTTAACAATCTCAAAAACTTTTAAATGTACATACACACCACTTAACAGAAAATAGTCATTCTCCCTCTTACTGTCAGCCACTCTCCATGAACGATATCCAAAGTACCCACTGTTAGCGAGATAAAGCATTTCTAATCTGCAACCTCTTACTGGCAACCTCTTACTCTCCACTCCTCTCTATGAATGATACAAAGTCCCCACTCGCACTGCGATTCAGCATCCAGTGGATTCAACTGAAAAAGCGAGCACAAAAATGTGTCCATTTTAGCATGAATTGTAAACCGAACATATTTTTTGGTGGGGGGGTATTTTCAAAAATTGATTTGCTAAAACCTGTCGCGGTGTCACATTGGTACACACAGAAAATTTACCAGTAATTTGGTTAATTTCTATGTTTCGCATCCATAAGTCATGCCGGGTATTGGAAATAACACTCAAATGTTCATTATGAAAATCTATGTGAAACCAGCAGTACCGCTTGTAATGAACCATTAAAATTGATTCCCACAAATATCCTCTCTACCTTTGTATTGAGCTCTCTTTGGATCATAACTAAGGTCTACGAGGATACTGATGCATAAATGTATTATATATGTGTGTGTGTGTATGTGTGTGTGGAAACAGGGGTCTATTAAAAAAGTTATGCAGAAAAACTGACACATAATTGTAAATGAAATATATATATATATATAATTCCAAATTGGCAAAGATTCAATGAGAACAGTCTTATTTGCCATTTTTGTATTGAGGTGAAAAGAGTAAGGGGTAGATGAAGATGATGCCATTCTTCACTCATTTGCGTTTTAGTGAATGCATGTAATTAAAATGTCAGTTAAATTCTTAAGTCATCGGGTCTATTTATGCCTTCTATTCAGTCTCAACAAAGGTTGCTAATAAGTTATTCTCTTACTGCTGATAAACTGCATCAGTGATATTAACACTTTTTTATAAATGTCTCAAATATTTTTTTGAATGCAAAATAATTCTGAAAGACAAATTGTGTCATTTGTCATATTTGTTACCCTTTGACAGTCTAATCTATATGTTCTGTATACTTGAAATTGAGCTGTCTTACTATTTTTAAAAAATCCCTCAAAAACCTCCCGGAATTGAACCTCGTCCTGATTATATGAAAATCAATAGCTCTTTATATTTGAAATTTTCACATCTGCTCAAATAAAAATTATGTCTACTTATCAGGTTGGAATAAAATAAAATAATTTTGAACCACAAACTTTAAAACGTCATAACTCGGTTTAAACACCTCTTTATTAGTTGAAATAAGCATTATTAGAATCAGCCCAATGTTGCCAACATTCCGGCAGTGAGTGTATTCCGTCACAATAAAACCTGGGGTCACGGGAGTCGACCCAAAGGGAGCCACATTTCCGATTATCATACAGAAACCATGTTTTCATCAACAGTAAGCACACAATCAAGAAGAGGGCCATTTCTTTAAACGAACAAGCAAATTGCAGCAAGTGTCAAACCTACCCACTTCTGCATTTTCTTCTCTTTGCCGATTTGTGCCAGATGTCTGGACTATTATATGGGCTACCCCCCCCC
>VCCN01004515.1:2529054-2549878 GCA_006491835.1 Architeuthis dux | reverse complement strand
GCTTTGCTCGCAACACGTGACTGGATGAGCCCCTATGGCTGACCTCAATTCTTCATTGTCGAGTGACTTGCAACCATGACCAGGCTTATCAGTTAAGTGAATTCTTGGAACCAACAACACACAATCTGTTCTGAAGCTGACACCAGTTCCCAAATACTTGATGTTGCAGGTTGCCTAGGCAGGACAATGGCCGAGTTTGACCTAATGGAGCATAATGACACAAAAATATTCATATTTGCTTACCCTATCAAAAAGTAATCAAGAAATTCAAACAACACCCGAAAGCATAGATGCAGAACTTTAAAATTCTATATAGATGTACACATCAACAGAAGGGAACAATGCAAAAAAAAAAATGGTTGCACTAATGCTTCACAAAAAAGACCATTTATTTTGTTCCAACCTAATACATTAATGGTTGGAATGAACAAGCAAATATAATTGCTAGTTAAACCAGTTAAATATTAATATATCAAGTTGTAGCTATTGCATACCTGTCAAGTCTGACACATTTTGCTTGAGACTTAGACATTTTGATACGGTCTTGTGCATTAATGGAAAATTCTCACACGTCTTATGAAAGGTGAGAAATTTTATAAAAAGTGGATTTTTATAAAAGTGTGAACCTTTTGGTTAGTGATTAACAATTGTTGGTTGTTTATTTGTATGTATTCAGTATATTTTTACAGAACTTAGGAACTCACATTATTTTGACATATCACATACAGAACTTTTGAAAATTACATTTTAAGTTGGAGGGGTAAGGGTATGCCCCTACCCTTTTCCAGGCAGGTACGATTCTCACTCATTTTCAACATTGAAACTTGACAGGTATGGTGGCTATTGTACTATCTTTTGAAGATTTAAAGTGATATTTTTCAGCATCATAAATTTCTGTTGCAGATGTTTAAGCTTTCTGTACCTTATGAGGGATTCAGTGTTCAATTACTCTTATTTTGTGTATAATCAATTTTTCCTTCACTGAAGATCAATAAATGTGTATGTATTACATGCTATTCAGTCGTAGCTCAATACTTAGGATTGAATGTTATCATCTCCAGTTCAGTGATATTCTTGAATTCATTTAATGGTAAACATGAAAGAAAACATCAATATTTTTGTTACTTAAACTATTTTTTTAGGGGTGAACTTTTAACTTTCTTTTTTGTTTTGTTAAGTGTTATAAAAAAGTTGAGAACATTGCAGAGATTTGGCACTTTTTTAAATTATTGATTTAGGAAATGTTTATAAGATTGACTGAACATTTGAACTTAGATGATTTGAACTTAGATGATTTGAACTTAGATGATTTGAACTTAGATGATTTGAACTTAGATGATTTGAACTTAGATGATTTGAACTTAGATGATTTGTAACATTTGACTCTTGATATCTTTGTCTATTGATTCCAAATGCTTTTAACTATCAGCAAAATAATTTCTGCAATGTGTAGTAAGCAAAACTCTCACGGATTCGGTTCAACTCAAAAAGTGGCAACATCTGGTACATTGCTCTTTTGAAAATCTAATGTTTTCTTTTTAGAAACCTTCAACCAAAACTGTCAACCTAGGTTTCTTCAGTTTTTAAGCTGGTCTGGCTACTTGCTGTGTATGTATATTTCATGCATACAGGCCGTACAGATGAAGCTCGAGCGATGAAAATTTAAATATTTACTCATTTTTCTTTTTTTGCTTTTTTAAAATTCACCCCTAAATAGATTTTTAGTTAGGGGTTCAATTTATAATGTAGGTTTATGCTAAATTGATTCCTTAGTTTGTGTCAGCTTGTTTTTTTTTTAAAAATTAAGACTTCACTGCCCAACAAAAGGCGAGAGAAGTAACTTATTCATTGATCACCCCTTTTTCCAATTTTGTAATCATCCCCAACAAACATGCTGCCAAAAGACATTGGTCACATGACAGTTTCTATTGAGTGACTAATCAGACCTGTTTTTCTATGGATTAGTTAATATTTATTCAGTTAACATTTCTGTCTTGGATTCGGTATTGATTTGTAAAAAAAAAAGAAAAAGTTCTCTCAATTTACACTGCCTGATATTGAAATATAGTTTGTTTCGGATGAAATTCATCTTCAGTTCCATTTGAAAATTATTTCGTTCCATTGCTTGTTACTTTTATATCTCTTGAAAAGAACTTTTCAAAATCATGAAAAGGTAAATTGAATTTGAAATTTTTAAAAGCTGAATGTTATAACCATTGACTGAAACTATTGAATACACTTTGCTAGCCGATATATAAACATTTAAACAAATTATCAAATAAATTAGTGTTTCATCATAAATTTTTGAAATTTATTTGCCAATAAAATACTGTATATTTCGGCAGATAAGACAACACTTGAAGTATCCCAAAAAACATCCCCCACCCCCAAATAAGGTCATCCTATTGTCCAGACACAAAAGCAGTGAACTTAAACTATGAAATTCAGACTGAAATTGGTGTCTTGTCTTATGTGTATGTTGCCCTATCCAATGAAATATACAGTAACTTGAATTGCTTCAATGTAGTTAAAGTTTAATTGTTGATGCCTTTTTTCACTATATTTTTCATTTTTGTTACAGAAATATGTGAAATTCCAGAAAATATCAAATTCTGCAAAAACTTGCAGGTCTTTGACCTTAGCAGCAACCCTTTAGCAAGGTAAGTTCACTTTGATGATTAACATCTACAGAATAGCGCAACCAAGATGACTAAACTGTATTTGTATGTACTGTGTGATTAGTCATGTTAAACACAAGATACAGTTGTGAGATCGGTTTCTCTATCTGGTTGCACCCTATTAAGAAATGTGCTAGTGGTCATTTAGTTGATCTGATATGCATAAATCACCTTCAACAGTAGTAGTCATAGTTGTACTAGGTTTCTTATGCAGCAGGATGTGTGTATGTGATTACTTAATGTTGTATGCTTTAGCTCACGACTTTTCCTGGTGAATCTCTTATAACAACATTCCTCCTACTTCTTAAATTTCTATGCTTTTTTATGATAAAGTTCTGTAACTCAGAATGAAATAGTTTTTACTACCTCTGTTCCATAATAGTGGTTTCATTTGCATATGTATTTCATTCACTAAATTTAAAAGTTAAAGAAAATAACAAAAAAACAATGCAAATTCTCAAAAATAATTTTATTTTACATTTTAGACGACTTTGGAAGAACATCATGATAATATAAAACAAATATTATAAAATAAAATTTTTACAAATGATTGTAGAAATATCCTGCAGGAAATCGACACACTATTTTAAAAACGTAATTAAAATTTTTAAAATGCTGTTTTTTTCTTGGCTTTGCTAGGAAGAAGCCCAAATTTTTGTCTAAAGAAACGAAAAACAAATTTTCATTAATTTAAAGAAGAATTGGACTATTTCAAACTCAATGTTTACTTTTATCGGCAGAGGCAAAGATAATTTCTGCAACGTGTAGTAAGCAAAACTCTGGCCGATTCGGTTCAGCTCAAAAAGTGGCAACATCTGGTACATTGCTTTTTTGGAAAACCTAATTGATAATTTTGTTCTCTTGAACTAAATGTTGCTAAAACTACTTTAATGTATTCAATAAGCATTTATTCCAAATTTATTTTCTTTACAAGAGTATCATATTATGTAGTTTCTAGGCCTGGTAATAAAGCTAGAGAAAGACCATGACTGCGAAATAAAACGACGATAGATTGGAAAGCATTTGGTATGAATAGACATTCTGAAGAGCACCTTGCCAATGTGCCTAAAGCGTAAAGTATACAACGGCTGCATAATACCAGCCATGACCTATGGCTGTGAAACGTGGAAATTAACCAAACGAGCTGAAAACCAACTCAGAATAGCACGGAGAGCCATGGAAAGAGCAATGATAGAAGAGATAGAAAAAGATCAACATGGATCAGATGGAGGACTAGAATGAAGGATATTATACAACTAATTAAGCAGCAAAAATGAAGATGGGCTGGCCACCAAGCAAGAAGAGATGACAATAGATGGGGGGAAAAGACTAACCGTTTGGTGCTCATGGGATTGTAAATGAAGTAGGAAAAGACCAGAAACAAGATCGAGGGATGAGATAGAAAAGTTTGCCGGTAAAACTTGGCAGAGGTTAGCACAAGATAGGTTGTCATGGAAGGAAATGGGAAAGGCCTTTGTCTAGCAGTGGACTTATAATGGCTGATGATGATAATATAGTAGCTCAACTCAAGTATTTTGAGTCGCTAATCGATCATAGATCAATTGTCATTTTTACCATTGATTGTTGCGGTTTTGATATACGCAGTAACATCTGAGGATTGATTAATTGCAAAATCAAGGGAAACTAGATAAAATTTCTTGAAAACCAAGACTGAAAATCAGCAGTTATTTGCATGTTCTTCTTGTGCATTATAGCGTTTGATATACCATAGCAGAATGTTTAGCATTCAAACTTTTTTACGTGCTGTTGGAGTTTTCCATTGAATTTTTCTTAATTACTCATTTGTTTTCGTAATTGAAGCTGGTGTCTATTTTATATCCAGCTTCTTGAGATCGGCCATTTAACATTATTGTAACTTTATCTGACAAATAACCTTTTGGTTAATTATCATTTACAGATTATTGAAAAAGATCCAAATGTATGTAGTCTTTTCAGTTGTCGGCCCTGTCAGCTGGGGCCTAGAATGTGCCGACTGCATCCCCTGCAAAGGGGTAGGACCCCCCCCCCCCAACCAAAGTCGCAAGGCACTAATTAAAAAAAAAAATAACCTCTCACCAAAGTCGCAAGACTAGTTAAAGACGGCCCTGTCTGCTAGTTAAAAAAAATAACCTTTCATCAAAGTTGCAAGACTCTATTTAAACAAAATTTTAAACTGATTTCAGCATTAAATGACCCATCAAGTGTTGATATGCCGTTAAATCAATCAATCAATCAGTTGTTGTCCATAGTCTCCTATTTTCTATTTTTGCTAAATAGTATATAAAAACTGTTCATTTACACAAACTTTCTTGCTAGTAAGATTTTGTCTCAAAATTAATTTTCAACTTAAGACAATGCAAGCTCCAACTGCAAGTACAATCTTTAATGATCTTTACGTGCCAGTATCTTGATGTACCTTTTGAATTCTGTAAGACAAGATGCATTTGACTGCTATTTCTATAGGGTGTTGCAGAACAGCAATTGTTGTTGAAACAATCATAATCACTTTATATTGTTATAAAACCTGCTACAGTTGGCATGGTATTAGTATTAGACTATTGCTTGTTAGATATTCACTGTATAATTAATTATTAATAGAAATTTTCAAAATTCTACCAAGTATGTTTAAAGCAAATTAAAGAAAAACAACTGAGTTAAATTTTTAACTTCTGTAAGTTTAAAAGTTTAAATTGTAGTTAGAGAACCTTGGATAATGCAACGATAAGTTTCACTAACATTAGTCTAAACATCTCGGTGGCATATGTCAAACAGATTTTATGTACTTTATTAAAAAAAAATTATAAAGTATTCTAATTTTATCAAGATGTCTACTTTGAAAATTGACAAGCCACTTTTCTCAGCCACTTTTATATTAAATAGCAGAAGATATCCATACATTACTTTATCATCTCTTGTCTAAACTTGTTGAATCATCTGAATCTAATGTCAACATTTTATTCATTCCATCAGATAACCTTAACGTTAGTGCCAATATCAGTTATGTGAATCTGTCAATTTTAGGTTTTATTTTGTTCAGTTATTCCTGGTAAAGAAAGTTGGTAATCCCAAATCTTGTTTCACCGATAAATTGTATTTAACTGTCTGAAGGCATATTTTATCTGGTGCAGACATTGTATTTAATTTTGGTAGGAAAGAATTTTCTTATAAGAAATTTAAAGTAAATCAGGAGGGGAGGGGGCATTTCTCTTAGCTTAATCATCTAGAGATTAAATATCTTAAAATCTTGTTGGAAATCCATTAGATAATATTCAAAACAGTTGACCTTCAAGAGTTTTAATATTATCTCCATCCTTTCCCATTCAATACCAAATTCCTGCTTGCTGACATTTAACCTGTTCTATGTTTTAAAAATGTTAATTTTTTTTTCCAAACTTAATTCTAGAACTAATTTATCGTTGCCGTCAAAAAAAAAATGACAGCAATAATTAAGTAATTTTGCTATTGCATTATACTCATAAAATATCAAAAACATTAAGTTGCGCATCATTTTCTTGTTAATGTTCAATATTTCCTGAATATTAAACAATTAAGTTACTTCACCAGACGTCACTGTTAACGTAAACGTGACAGACAACAAATGCACTTTGCTTATTATCATGTGTGGATTATTTGCCTGAACTCAATTCTTAATTTATGTTTATGCTTTTTTTCCATAAGTGAAAGGTTGTTTTTTTTGTTTTTTTTAAAATTAATACTAGTGGTCGACCGATATGGATTTTTGCCGATGCGATGCCGATATTTAGAGAGCAGGGTGGTCGATGGCCAATTTGTTTTTTTTTTGTTTGTTTTTTTTTTGCATCTAAAATAATGTATTATTTGCTTGAACACAGAAAACTATTTGAAAATAAAAAATGTGCATTGTCTCTGTTTGGGAAATGAAAAAGTTATGAAGTGGAGACATTAGTTATAAACACTTCAATGTTTACCCTTTATTTTCTTCCCCTCCTGTATTTTCTTCGCTTTGCTTCCAGTGACAACCAGCCGACAGCTAAAGCAGCCTTCCCTTCCTTTCTTTCGTAGGAAAGAAAGAAGACTAAGAACCAACATGACTGCCTCCACCCTCCCTCCATAACCCCTTGCTCTGTATTGTACAGTCATCTCTCTGGACTTTACTATCCCACCTCCGATTCGGTCAACCCTATGGCCAAGCCGAATTCATGAAAAATGACATGCTTTTTTGTGCCCCCTCTCTTTCAACCTTTCAGTTTTAATTTTAAATTAAAAAGTACTTTTTTCTATAAGAATAAAAAAAGCGGCCGATACTGATTATCTCAAAATGTCAAATATCGGCCCGATTAATTGTCAGACCTCTACTTTTGACTCAATTATCTGTATTAGTTAAGTATAAGTGATTTTTAACACGGATACAGGGCCTCATTTGTTAACTGGTGTAAGATTAGCTGTTCATTGCATAAGTGTTTTGTGTTCAGAGGTACAGTCTTGTTAGAGAAAGGATATTTTAGGTTTTGTAAGTTTTGGCTATGAGAGTAAGTAGGTTTTGGAATAAATAGTTCACTAAGTTGCAGCTGGAAGTAGATTTTCAAACCTGGTGGCCTGCAGTCCTATACTGTTCATTTGAGCTCAGGTGTGCTGATGTAAAATTAGTTGTTAGATGATATAAATTGTTCAACCTAGGCTCAGAACTCGCCTAACACAACCTGTGAAAGAACAGATAGCCTGAGTAGAACATGGACTCCTTCCACTCACTTTTCACTTCTGTTTTTTTTTGACATAGCGACCTGCATGGCATGATTTTATGCATAACTGCCTGGCCATGCAGCTATTAAAGAAAACCTGCCTGAGGCTGCCTGTCTGGAAATATCTGTGTATATCCGTAGTCATAAGTCTTGGTATTCCTCATTCTCGTTCTAAAATATTTGGAAGAGCAAAAGAATATTGGTTAGATCTTGCCCCCAAAATGGCTGATTTGGCAACTTTATTTTTAGCTAATAGTCTTGTTCCCCCCTGGACTACCTAAATTAATCTGCCTGCCTGCCTGGAAAAGAGTTGTCTTCTCGCTTAAATATTTGGAAGAGCAAAAAAAGTTGCGTCAAAACTGCCCGCCAAGGCCAACACCTGCCTGGACACATTTTCCCATGTGCCCAGATAAAATGACCTCCAGCCACTTATATAAATATAATTTACCTCTGCCAACAAAGTTTGGGAGGTATATGTATTCGGCTGTGTCCGTCTGTCTGTCCACATTTTATCCTCTTTTTTTTTTTTCGCATACATTAATGTATTTGCTCATGTCTGTCTACACTATCTCCAAAAGTCTTAATGAATTTCAATGAAATTTTGTGGGAGGTTGGGCCATGGGCTAAGGAAGAAGTGATTAAATTTTGGGAAGGATCCAGGAATATTTTTCTCGATTGAGTTAGTGTATGGCATTGGCAGAGGTATGCGCTCTCTGGGTACTTTTGAGTTCTAGTATAAAATGTGACCTAATAGTAGGTATCCCGCTGTTTACACTGAAAAGTGGCCAAATAGTGAAATTTCCTTTCAATTAAAAACTGCAAGATCTCGCTTATTTATGCAGCTATTTTGATATAATTAGTATGTAAACGAAATTTAATCTTTCCTCTTTATAAAGATACAATTCTTTTTCTTGTGTGATGAGTATTTTGAATCCACACCTCCTTTAGATTTACTATTAGCAATAGTGAATCTTGTGAATGAGTTTAACATGAAATCATTCATTCACATTATTCATTAATAGGAAAAGCAGAAAGAGAAAAAGCTCATCAGTTACTTAGTAATTACATAATTATGTCCATTCATAATTTGTTACTATGTTGGTGTCTGATTCTTGTCAGCTTTATTTTCCTTTTGCAAGCATGCCTTGGTATTGTTAGCAAATGTTTTATGAGGTTAAACTGTCTTTAATGAACCTTTGCTCCTAAACTCTTGTCTTTACAGAATGAAAGAAGGATCAAAGCTCACTTTAGAGTCTTAACTTCAGAAGTAAAGTTGAAGAATTTCTTCGGAGCCTGTTATCCTTGTTCTTTTCTAGAAGCAATTCATCAAGTGTAATTCACAAAAAGTTCATTTGGATAGTGTAATGATTAGCACGTCTTTCTCACATGTAGAAGGTCCCTGGTTTTATTCCGGGTATCAGCGAAGAGTGTGGAAAACTCCTCATTAGGACAAATTTCCCTGTGCACTCAGCAGCTAATTGAGTACACTCTAAGCTTTAGAGTGGAGGTATACCTTCAGTGGACTTGCATCCTGCCAAGGGGGGTGTCCATAAAAACTTCTTGTAAGAACAAAGTCCTGGTCTCAACCAAACTTGAAACTTGTAGGGATCACTAAGCTGACGCATGAAATGGAAACTGGGACTTTGTCACTGGCCTCCTTACTCCATTGGGGGTTGTCTCTTAAAAGACGAATGCTGTACTTATTCCATGTCGAAGATAAAAACCCATTTTCCCTGCTCACTGAGAAGAGTGTGTTTACACAATTTTAAGTTTCTACTATGAACGGCCAAGGCTGGGCGAAGTCCTGATACATAGATACATATAAATGTGTGAACACCTGAATAACCTAAGCCCAATTAAACCAGTGTTTTTGGTAGCAGTGATTATTAAAAATCACTTAAAGAAAAACTTGTTTTCAAGATATAAATATTCATTTTATGTCTATTTAAAAAAAAAAAAAAATGCTCTGATTTCATGGGGTGGTGATTATCCACTTATGTTATTTTGATGAACACTGTTGGTTCTATAAGGGTTCATGCCTTACTGCTTACCATATTTCAGAATATCAAAAGTGAAAATGAAGGTATGCATTCTTTATGAACGTTTAGTTTATTTGTAACTTAGTAAATAAATCTGCAAGACATTGCTGTAGTTTACCAGATTCCAGCCAAGACCACCTTAATAACAAAACTGGTGAGCTTCAAGACTTCCCTGGGGAAATTCCGTGAACAGATCCCAGACAACCCACCGACACCTGGATACACATCCTGTAGTATAAAGTAAACTTACATCCGCCTGTCTCCCGCTGGCGGCCATATTAGAAGGGAGGTTGAAGGTGCGAAAGGTGAGGCCGGGAGAATAAATACCGGTTCGAAACTGGGCTAACTAAGGTTTATTAGGCTGGTGACTCGCGAGAAATCGGTTCGTTTTTTCTGAGTACTTCTGCATTTGGAGCGTGCATGGAAGACGTTACAACACAAAGTGAGAAAGAAGTTAAGCGAGTTTGTCATTAGCCAGTTCACAACACATCCGTAAACAACAGCATACTAGAGTATACTGTAAATGGTCAACATTCGTAGAGATGACGTTGAGGGACCCATCTTCGTAGTATTTCTTTTTCGATTGTTCTAATAAACTGGTGCTCAGTCACCAAACCTGGTAGGCAATACGTTAAAATAGAAAGCATGGTTTGCTCTACATTTATGAAGTTACGGCCAAATTGCATTGGACACGCCTGTTCTCATACGATCTCCAAAGTTAAGCTACATCGAGCCTGGTCAGTAGCTAGATGGGTGACCGTCGGTGAAGACCAGGTGCCGTAAGCAGTTATAGATCATGTAGAGAGCCTCCCGGGAGATCGATCTCTACACTACACTCACTATGCCACCACACCCCTGACTTGTCTGGCTGCGAGCGAAAATGAATGATGAAAAACAGTTAGGAAAAAAAAACCGGACCGTTTCTTTTCAAAATATGGAATAATAGCTTAACTGTGTGCTATAACTTCTTTGTCTTAAGCATTAGTATCATTATCATATTATGTAGTATCAATGCCTTTTTTTTTCGCCTTTTTCTTTTCTCTCATTGGCTTAATACATGATTTGACTGATTGTTATTCTTTAGTTAGCAAAGTCACCTTGATATGTAGCAAAGTACTTTTGGGTTTGTTTTTCTTATGACAGACCACAAAAACCTCTTATTGATTATGACATTACTCTTGATTGTTCCAAGTCTATATTGTCTTCATTTCTTTTCCTTCTTCTTAATATATTTTCCAAACAAGATATTTCCAATATCACCATCTTTCTGATTTTTTTTCGTGAACGGATTTCCAGTGCATAAATTGTGATTGACAAGATGAAGACATTCTATCAACAGACTTGACGTTGTTCGCAAACATCTCTTCCAAATTGGTTTAACTCTATTCTTGGAAGCTTTATCAGTCTGCATTAGTTGTTCACTCGGTGATGCTTTGTCATCAAAGTAAAAAGCATTCTGAGACTAACTTGCAATGCTACAAAGTTTGGTTTATATTGACAAGAAGAACTGACAGTGATTTCATTATGGCACTGTATTCAGATTATCTTGGATGTATAATGTATTTACGTTGGTCAAAGTAACTAATTGAATATCAAATAATAGGCACATTGCATTTTAATATACTCTGGTTCATCACTATCCATGGGATTAGCACTAGTCAGCTTTTACAGAACAGATCTCTAGCATAGTTAGTACATCAGATATTCATTCCAATCTGACTATGCAATTCATTTTTATATGTAGTTTCAGTTTAGCTGACTCTGGTTCTTTTATATGTTCTTGATGACAAGGTAGAGGTCTAGAAAAGGTTTTTTTATTTATTTATTTATTTTTAACGGTTTTTAGTGGGGGATTCAATTTACAATGTAGGTTTATGCTAAATTGATCCCTTAGTTTGTGTTCATTTGTGTTTTGTTTTTTTGAAAATTCAGATTTTTTTTAGTGATCACTGCCCAACAAAAGGCAAGTGAAATAACTTATTCATTGATCACCCCCAACACATCATGCTGCCAAAAGACCTTGATCATATGACAGTTTCTATTGAGTGACCAATTATTAGATTTTGATATATTTTTTACATAACGGTATCAATCCATTTTTCTTTGTTTCTCTTTGTATTTCTATACAACAACAAAATAATCACTTTTATTTTATTTTATTTTTTTTTAAATGCCATTCATATATGCTGCGTTGGGGTGATCAATTAAAATGTTGGAAAAAGGGGTGATGAATAAGTTACATCTATCGCCTTTTGTTGGGCTGTGATCACTAAAAAAGGTATGGATTTTCAAAAAACAAGCGGGCACAAACTAGAGACCAATTTAGCCTAAACTTACATTGCATATTGAACCCTCCTCTAAATAGGTTTTTCCTCCTCTAAATAGGTTTTTAGAGAGGGAATTTATAAAAAAAAACATTTTCCCTACTCATTGAGGGGAGTGTGCATGCACCCTTTCAAATCTCTATGAATGGTTAAGGCTGGGCAATGTCCTGATACATAGATAGATACATATAAATGTCAGAACACATGAATAACCTAAACCCAACAGTAAACCAGTGTTGTGGGTAGCAGTGATTAATGATTGCTTATTTGATATACTAGTTAATCCCTGTGCAAAGAATTCATGTTTACACAGGTTTCCCTGTTATCCAAAAGTAGAGCATTCTTTATGAGAGCCCTTTGTAAACCAAAAGAAGAAGCAATTACCATTAATGCATATGGGAATAATCTTTGAGCGTCCCAGACACCAAAAATTGTTGTGGTATTGGGAGATACAAGAGACTGGGTTGTAGTATAGAGAGGAAGAGGGTGTGCGCTGCCTCTATAATGACCATCTGCAAAACAAGCTGAATGCTATTTTTGCTTTTTACCTTTTTTCAAAGAATGAACTTTCAAAATGAGGGGACTACCTATATTTAAATTCTATTAGATTTTTAAAATTTTCTTTTCTAAAAAAAAAACACAAACAAAAAAACAAACTAAAAAAACTTGTTTTAGTGGAAGAGTCCATTGTTTTAAATGGTGGGTAGATGTTTTTATCAGCGAACTTTGTTACTTTTAAGTGGAAGTGTCCATCCTTTTACGGACAGAAAACCAAGAAAATTTCACTGTTCATTATATAAGTAGAGTCATTACCATTAACTCCTTGTGGCTCAAGAATTACTTCAAATGTAGAATTTCTTTATTTTCATTGTAGGAGTTCTCAGATGTCAATGAATTCCTCTCATTTACTTCATTTACACTTAGGCTGAATAGGACGTGGAAATAGATGTTAATAGATGAAAGAATAGTACACCCCCCCCCCCAATCATCAATTGCAGTTGGATTGCTATTAACCGATTCATTTGTGTCTGATATATTTTTACCTGGTACAATTACTGGTTTCTGTGCATGTGGAGATAACTCCTGTTAGCCTTAAAATGAACTAAAGATTATCTCCCCATGAAAGAAAAACAGAAGTAAATACATATATTATATTGTTATTGCTTTGAATGGTCGAATTGTTTAATTGTGTTTATTTGTGTGCTGTTTTTAACATCGAGTGGGTGAGTGAGATTCAGCAATCTATTCATCTGTAGTTACCCGTTATTTCCCTTGTCTCACTGGATATTTCACACATCTCTTGAAATCATTCCACCATAAAATAAAGAACCGGATTTTCTATCATTTGTTTCTTCTTTCATTAAGGAAGCCATTTCATGCATGAAGTTCTCTGAACTTTTGGGTAGCACACCCTATAGTACATGTTGTTGGTGCTAAATTTAAATGCACCAAGAAACTGAGATGATGTTCTTCTCCTGAACTTGATCATTCTCCTCAGTGGTTATTGAATTAGCTACAATTATGTCTTTGAAGTTGTTCTAGAAATTTGATTTGTGAGTTCACATTTAGATTCTTGATGTTACAGAAGTTATCAGATTTGAGAGCAATTCACATTACATTGGAATTGTTTAATATCGAACCAGCAATTGTTCTCTGTGCGTGCAGAGAGAGAAATAGAGATTTTCTGTATTATTTGGCAAATTTGATTGCAGTTGGAATTTT
The DNA here is from genome assembly GCA_006491835.1 of Architeuthis dux. Classification (NCBI taxonomy): domain Eukaryota; kingdom Metazoa; phylum Mollusca; class Cephalopoda; order Oegopsida; family Architeuthidae; genus Architeuthis; species Architeuthis dux. The sequence continues at coordinate 2,536,397 of VCCN01004515.1, read as the reverse complement.
TAAAAATAGTTCATCAAATTTAAAATTAATTCATAAATAAATAACAAGTCTGGTTTGTCACTTAATAGAAACTGTCACGTGATCGCCATCTTTTTGCAGCATGCTGTGTTGGGGGTGATCAATGAATAAGTTACTACTCTTGCCTTTCTGTTGGATCATTAAAACATCTGAATTTTCAGAAAACAAGCGCAAACATTGAGACATAAACTAATTGACCAATTTAGCATAAACTTACATTGTAAATTGAACACCACCATAAAATTGGGGGGGGGGTTAAAAAAAACAAATCCAAAAATGTTTAAATTTTCAGCCGTCTAGCTCCATTGGTGGAGCCTGTACGTGCGACACATACATACATAGCCAGCCAGACAGAATGACTAAGAAACCTATATTGACAGTTTTGATTGACATTCCCTAATAGATTTTTGATGATACCCTCATGGTAAATTTGTCCTTGAAGTTAAACTAACAAGTTCTTGGAAAGGGTGAATGAGTGACACGAAAGGAAACTGAATGACAAGGAACTCAAGATATTACTGGAGAATAAACATTACCTGATGCAAGAGATGGCCAACATACGAGGAGGGGGTACCCCAAAATAACCGGAATTATAGACACATTCTTGGTCACACCTTTAGAAAGAAACTGTGGGTCATTTCTAACTTGTGTGCTCAAAACGTGGCACACGATGGATGATTTTTTTTTTTTTTTTTTTTTTTAAATCCTCTGAACAAGGCATGAATTTTGTGGAGACGCTATTCATTTTCAAATCTTCTGTTAGGGCGTATCAAAAATTTCCGAAATTGTAAAACCGAAGGATGCTTTATGACGTGGGGGTGCAATAATGAAGCCCAAGGTAAACTTAAAAAACACTGATCGTCGTATTCCTTGGCGCATTTTGCACTTTTGTTTTGCGTATGTTACACTCCGAATCTGGACACCGAAAATCACATAACTTTTGAAGTAAACAACATAGAGACAAATGAACACATTTTTCCACACGTTTGACCCAAGGAATTCATATAAATCTATTATTAGGATTCAAACACATCTTGACTCTTTATCAGGACTAAAACAGCAAAAAACACAAATTCCAAATTTTCTGTTAACATCCACTGGCATGTACACCGACAAACCAGTCACCTCATCAGTGGTCTGACGACAATCTTGATTGATTGCACGCAAGAATTTCATCATTTCATCTTGTTGAAGGTCAGCCAGATCATGGTTGGTCTTCATGTGACATTAACACCACGTTTGAAATGTGAATACCACTCGTACACTTTCTTTTTAAAAAAATTTTTTTTTTTAGCTAGAGCGTCATCCTTGAAAGCTTCACAAAGCAATACAACAGTTTCAGTTGCAGCCCCCACCCAAAAAACCTTGAAACTTGGTACATATATGTAGTTACCGCTACTGATTATTTTTAGATATGGATCCAGGTCAGCAGTTCCCCCTGGTGGCTGTTATTGAAGGTTTTTTTCAAAATGGCCGCCCAATTCATGTAAACACCAACAACAAATCTTTTTAACTATACATCCTAGAATCAACATCTTGCTTTCTAAACTTTAGTACATATAGTCCAGCCGACAAAGGGCCTGTTTTGACTGAACCTTGCATAGGGGTGTTAAGTTTGTTTTTTTTTTTCTTGTTTTTTTTTATATTGGCCCCAAATATTGTCTATATACCTAGTGATCAGCAGTTGGTTTTATGAAACTGTCAGCCTTGAGTAATTTTCAGTAGAGGTACTTTATAAAACCTAAAAATATTCTAACCTGTTAGTGAATTAAGTTTATATATGTATATATATAATCTAGTTATATATATTGTCAAATCCACATACAGTGCTGTTTCGTCATCTTACGACAAATCCTCGAGCCAGGGTTGAAACCGGACCTCTGGGCCAGCAGTCCGACATTTACCTATGCTCCAAATCACTGCGGTGGAGTATAAATATATATATATATATATTGCTCCACTTTGCAGCTGCCGTCCTTCTGACCTGAGCCCTTTGAGATATATATATATATATAATCATTTTGAATTGTATGAATGACAAAAAAAAAATATAGGTTACATAAAGTCACTGTTTTCACTGTAAAATTGAAATAAGGACTAATTTCCTATATCAATATTTATTTGGCCGGGTCAATAACCTCAGATGATAGACACTGAACAGACACCTGGAAAGCCCCAAGTGGCAAAAAAAGTCTTAATCTAGTAGTTGACTCTTGCAATTTGGAGAATAAAGCTGTGTTTTCGGGTCTCCCATGAAAAAATGAGTAATTGAAAACTGAATTCTTCTTTTTTTTTCTTTTCTTTTTTTTTTTTTTTTTTTTTTTTTTTTTTTTTTTTTTTTTTTTAACCAAACCCACATTAAGGACTCATTTTCCTCAGTTTGTAAAGATTCACGCTAAATAAAAAGTCGAAGAGTAGAAATGCAAAAATACAGGATTGTAAGGAGACCAACAATCCAACTGACTGGAAGTTGTGTATACCTTGCCAGAAAGAAGCTCCTGGGCCATTGCAGTGTCCTGCAGTCATCATGATATGCCATGCAATGAATTCTGTTAAGGCTGCAACTGAATACCTCAATCCAAGCAAGGTTCCAGTGTTAGTAATGGACCAACTACTATTCGCTATAGCCACAACTATACAATAGAACTTCCCTGCTACACACAGAAGATAAATATCTAATAATGTTTGGTGGATTACACATTGAAATTTCAGCTCTTAAGATCATAGGTGACTTTTTTAAAAGCAGTGGACTGCTGTCTCCATTGTTGGTATTACTACAGGTGGGGTAGCTGATTCACTGTTAAAGGTCACACATGTAACCTGACCCAGATATGCCCACCAAGTGACAGCTGCTGCTCCCTTTATACCCCAGCATCATGCATACGCCAGATATATAACCACTCGGTCTCAGATGAAGAGCAACAATTGGATTTTGCAACCTGGAAGGGAGATTTTCCTCCGTACTTGGAATCTGTTTAAGGGAGGTTTATTGCATACAAGACAACACCTCTTCTCTGCTATGACACTAGATCAAGAATATGACCCTTGTAAAAGTTGGGGGGGGGGGTCAACTTGACAGATAATCCAAGTGTCCTATGGTGTTGGATGGTAGCAGGGCCTGAAATATCAAGGATTATAGCAGTTTGAAAACAGCTCTATTAATGATTCAACAAAACATCACAAGCAAACCATGTCAGCTCAAACTAACTTTGATGGTAACTAAGTGGGTGTATTTGAAGAGATGGGAAACGCATTCAAGAAAGCCAGTGGTGATCTGCTAACAGTGGATACCAAGATCATTATGGACTCCAGTATCCACAGGAGAGTAGATAAAGTATACAAAGTGGGAAAACAGCAATAAGAGCATTTTGTCAAAGATAGGTTTGTTGACATAACAAAGGAAATTACAGATCCAATCAAGAACAACAAACTCCAGTTGTTTCCCAGAAAAAACGAAGAAGTCTGTGGTGACAACCATGAAGGAAGACAGCACATTGTTTTCCAGATTATATATGCCAAAACTAGGGAAGAAAATCTTCAAGCATGAAAACCTGCCATGGTGGCATGGGATCAGGCAACAAAGCAGATCTACTTACAGTACTTGAATCTCTAGCAGAACCACCAGCATCAAGTGACTGCACTAATTTTGGATGGTGCAATCATAGTTCAGATATTGTCAGCAGGAACCTTCCAGACCTTTGATAATTACATCAAGACTGTTTCTACCATATATCCAACATCACCTTGATCTTGTGCACAGTCTTAATATTGTGTGAGATGTTTACTGCCAAAACAGCCTAACAAGAGAGAAGAGTCAAGAGGGAGTAAGGGGGTGAATTAATTATTAACTGGCAAAGCTTTCTTTGTGTCCGTGAGAACAAAACAGAGCCTGTTCACATTCTGGCAAAAGAGATTATAAGCCCTGATGTCAAATTTCAGCATTAGCAATGTTTCATTCATTTACTGGGAGTGACACAACCTCCTTCTTTGCAGGGGTAGGCAAATGCAGAGCATGGGACATGCATGGATTGTATTTCTAGATGTCACTGATGCATTCCTGACAGCATATTTGATTTACTGGAGAAATATGTTGCTCTTATGTACGATAGGACATGTGGATTGTCCAAGGTAAATGAGGCCAGAAAATCCAGAGCTTTGGAGAATATTCCACCAACACAAGCAGGTCTTCAACAGCAGGTGCTCAGAGCAGTCTACCAAGGGGGACGTGTGTATGGGGTCAAGTGCTGCAAAAGGAGCGCAGACTTGGGGCTGGACTGAAAAGAATTGGAACATGGAAACCAAAGTGGACGACTATTGGACAAGCTCAAGACTCCTGATATGAGCTGATACATTGCAACTGCAAAAAATCATGCAACAGTGTGTGCAAGTGTTACAAGGCCAAGTCTCCAGTGCACAACTCTTTGCTATTGTAAAGGCAGTTGTTACCAAGACTAATTACATGTATCTACTGAAGCATATATGTTAATTTCCTTTTGAATTTTTATATATATGTAAATGTTAAGCCTTATTTCATAGGGCAAGTAGTTAAGTTCTGGCACTATGAACCACAACATGATAGTTACAGCTTATGTTAGTTTTGATAGATATGACTACTGATTTAATTTTGCTTTTTAAAATGTAAATCTACTTTTCTGTTATCTAGTGAAATTGCTGACTTAATCCATATATTTAGTTCCTCAAATCATGCTTATATGATGTATAGCTCAAAAGATATGGGCGTTTATATGAATTGGGCATCCATTTTGAAAAACCTTCACTAACAGCTACCAGGTGGCACTGCTGACCTAGATCCATATCTAAAAATAATCAGATGTGGTAACCAAGTTTAATGCTTTTAACCCAAAGTGCACCTACAATTCAGTCCTAAATCCATGCTTAACCGCTCCACTAATAGGCTAGATACAAAACCGTGACTAAACCGTGAATTAAAAGCATGAAAGTCAGACTGAAATTGGTGTCTTGTCTTATCTGAAGGTTGCCTTATCCATTTGAAATATACAGTATCTTTTTTTTTTTTTTTAATTTTTTTTTTTTTTTATAGCTGCAGCCTAAGCATTTGACAAAACCTGATTTATTCATAGTTTAGCCTCATTATATTATGCTACATAGTTATCTATCACTTGTGTTATATATATAGTACAGTGATGCTTTAACTTAAATATTTTAACATGTATTTATGGCAAGCTGTTTTTTATTTGTATTTACGATTATTTGTCATCAGTATTTTCGGTCTATTAGAGCAACATTTCATAGAAAAGCTCTTGTCTGCTCCTTACAAATCTCCATTCTAAGGGACATAACTTAGATGCAGAAAATGCTTTACATTTTGCTGTATTTCTACTGTTTTTAGAAAATGTCAACATAAGTTTCTTCAGTTTTCAAGTGAGTCTGGCTGGCTATGTGTTGTGTGTACAGGCCACACCAATAGAACAAGAGGGCTGAAAATTTAAACATTTATTCCATATTATGTTTAGAAAAAAACGTTTGGGGTTTGTTTTTTGTTTTTTTTTTAACCCCCTCCCCCGGTTTTTAGTGTGGGGGGTTCAATTTACAATGTAAGTTTATGCTAAATTGGTTCCTTAGTTTGTGTCTGGCAGCGTTCATGCTTGTTTTTTGTTTTTTTAATTCAAACTCTTGTGATTACCACCCAACAAAAGGCGAGAAGAAATTTATTAATTGATCACCCTTTTTCCAATTTTTTAATAGATCGCCCCCCACACAAGGCATACTACCAATAGATGTTGGTCATGTGACTTTCTATTGTATGACTAACCAGACCTGTTATTTTCTAATATTCTTTTTGTTTGGTTTTTGTTGCATCTTAAATAAATCCTATTTAATAATGACAGCGTTTCTATTTGGAACCCCTTCCGTTGCAGTCGTCTCTGAAATTTGCTTTATAAGTTTTAACTCCCAATGTTTTGCAAGAAGATTTTAACCCATAGGAACCCAGTGACAATTTAATTGACCTGTAGTCTTTTATATAATATTATATTTTATCCTTGATTTTAACTTGTGAAGTGTACTAAGTGACCTCTACTGATCATCCTGGTGCAGTCACGTGACTGTCAATTTGCCTACCCATAATCCCACAATGTTCCCTCAAGTAGAAATGGGTCTGGGTTCATATGGGTTACATCTGATGAGGTCAATGCATTTTTTTAAATATTTTATAGCAGACTATTTCAACCTTACAAAATTATCACTCATTTATTGATCACCCCCAATTTTTGCCTAAAAATTTGGTCTTCAAAACACGACCACCAGTATATACATTATTTATAATTTCTATATTTCCACACTGTAAAAGTTTAATACTTGATCTGTATGGTTTACTTTCAATTTTTTTAATAAATAAATTAGTATATTCACAATAGAAACTGATTCTGAATTATTTTTGCAATTTTCATCAAAACTGGTTGTAATTACAGTAATCAAATTTTTAATTTTCTTTATGAATTTTTCTTGTTTAAAACAAGTTGATAAATTCTTTGTTGTGAAAAATACACTTTTCATCTCATTAGCTATGGCTAAGTATAATCTTTAATGAAGCCATCCTCTCAAATATTAATGAGTTTGTGTGATTAAATGATGCCTAATGAGGATCTTTATTGGGCTAATATCTCAAGCCATTTGATCTTTTTACGCTTGTTAAATCCAACTTTTTAATTATCAAAGTCAAACATTTTTGTGGTTGAATTGGAATATTTAAATTTGATGTTTTTTAATTGCGACAAAAGTTGACAGTTCTCTGAAAAGCAAGTTTTTTTTGTTCAGACATTTTTGAATCGGTTAATAGCGTTCATAAGAAAAGAATGATTAGAGTAGGCAAAGAAAAGAATTTTTTTTCTTATGTCACACTACATCATATAATTCTTTTTTAAAATCAATTCTCGAAATAAAAAATAGAAAGTACAAGAAAAATAAACAGAGGATAGAGAAAGAAAGAAAGCAGATTATACAGTGTTTCTAATTAATGTATGCATTTATATATATATTTATAACTTTTTCATTTTCCAATGAATTGCATTTTGGACGTTTTAACAGGATTAACTTGAAAAAACAATTAGAAACAAATAGTTTTAGGACCTTCTTCCTATCAGGCACCCCAAACGTTGGCAAATCGAAAAGGGGCGCATTTTTCCTTGACACCGGTGATGCCACTGAAACGTCAGCAGTATTACCAAGATAAACAAAGTCCACATGTTTACATCAAAGAAAATACTAGCCTGAACTGGTGTCGCTAGTCTATGAAATGTTCGAAGCTACTTACATTCGCTAAAAAAAATAGGTTTTTTTTTTTT
>VCCN01004515.1:2510876-2523487 GCA_006491835.1 Architeuthis dux | reverse complement strand
GGCGGTGGGGATATGTTCATATTCTCCTTAGAATAAGTAGGTTGTCAAGCATCTAGTATAATTCTACGAATACTGCTACATCCTATCTTTTAAGATCAGTAAATGATATTGGTGTCTGTCATCTCTGTAAATATATACAGTTGAAGCCAAATGATAAGCACCATGCAGCTGTTGAGAGGGTTGTAGAATTTGAGGGAATATAAGACCCACTTTTTTTGCCAAAAAATATCATCCAGGTCTTAGCGTGTGCAAAAAGTATCTGATACGTTTCAAAAAGTTTATTTCAACATACTTATACAGCTTCCTAGCATTGCTCTTTCCATGGCTCTCTGTGCTATTCTAAGTTGGTTTTCAGCTTGTTTTGTTAATTTCCATGTTTTGCATCTGTAAGGCATGGCTGGTATTATGCAACCATTGTATACTTTATGCATTAAGCCTATAACATGGATCAGAGGGAGGACTAGAGTGAAGGATATTATACAAATAATTAAGCAGCAAAAATGGAGATGGGCTGGTCACCTAGCAAGAAGAGACTAGATGAGGGGAAAAGGCCAACCAATTGGTGTCCATTGGACAGTAAACGCAGTAGGAAAAGACCAGACACAAGATACAGGGATGAAATAGAAGAATTTGCTGGTAAGATGTGGCAGAAGTTAGCACAATCTAGGTCATGGAAGGAGATTGGAAAGGCCTTTGTCCAGCAGTAGACTTATAATGGCAACAAGTATGTCTTAAAAACAACTACATAAGTGTCTTTTCATAAAAGCAGGTTTTTATGCGTAGTCTTCATAGCCAAATCCACCAATCGTTGAAATTAATGAAAATGTGCTCAGCCCTGTCTGCTGAAGAATGGGTCCAAATTCTGTCAATTTTGAAGCTGTACAAGAATGTTTAAATGAAGTTTTAAAAATATCTCAGATACTTTCTGCACCCACTGTATATGCGTAGTTGAGCTGCTTTTGTTTTCTCTTGAAGATTACAGCATTTATTTTCATAATATTCCCTGCTGAAATGAAGGGCGGGGTCTTCTATGCCATCAAATACGATAACTGTGCTGGTAAATAGATTTTTAGGACTGCAAGAATAGCTTCTTAATAAGGCTCAGTGGTGGGCACTTAAGTTAATAGATTATTTATTATTTTTCGATAGTGATTTATGGTTGAAGGGTAAATTATAATGTGGTTAATGTTCCAGTTTTTAATCATCGCTACCAAAGGTTTAGGTTATACATGTGTTCACACATTTTTATGTATCTATCTATGTATCCGGACATTGAACAGTTAAGGCTTGGCATAGTAGAAACTTGAAATTTTGCGCACACACACTCCCCTAAATGAGTAGTGAGAATTCTTCTTTTCTTTTTTAACCCCCACCTCTGAAACCCTACTTGGGGGAGGAGGGGGATTTTAAAAAAAAATTCTCCCTACTCATTGAGGGGAGTGTGCGTGTGTGTGCGCGCGCACAAAATTTCAAGTCTATCTATGTAGCTGGACTTTGCCCAGCCCTAACCGTTCATAGTAGAAGGCTTTTAGAGTGGGGTTCAATATGCAATGTAAGTTTGTGCTAAATTGGTCACTAGGTTGTGCCTGCTTGTTCTTTTACAATTCAGACATTTTTTAATGATCACAGCCCAACTCTTTAATTGATCACCCCCAACACAGCATATATGTGTGGCAGTGATTCATAATTTCCCTTGGAATGCTAGTTTATCTTCATTTCTCTTGTACACTTTGTATTGTGTAGAGAAAAATTCTAATCGTGTCTTGTTTGTTTTTTAATGTTAAATTATGGACACTTTACAATAACATTGTCTGCAAAGAATATCTTTAATATTAATTTCATGTTCAATCCATTCTGTACAAAATCTTAAAGGCCTTAAACATAAATTATAATTAAGCTCAATGTTTTTGGAAGTTTGCAAAATAGTACTACACTTTGAGAAGTATATTATTGAAAGTACAGCTATTCCTTACCTCAGAGGAATGCATTATTTTATTTTTTCCAAGGGGTGTGACCTGAACCTGAGGGGGTAGCAGATGCTCTACGGAGTGTTCACCCTCCATAGTTTAACTACACATGTCAGCCATCGGAATACCCTCACAATGGGGTGGCAGACCCCTACGGCTAGCTTGGACATCTGCCAGGAGAAGGAAACTCCTGTGAAACATATGGCCAATTGGTCTCGTTCCTATCCGTACCACCTCAGTGGACCACAGGATGTAAAATCTTGGTTTAAAGGGTGGGGTCAACTGTGCACAAGTTGCACTTCACCTTAAAACTTCATGGCACTGGCTGGAGGGTTATTCCTCACACGGGCCCTGCTGTCTAAAGTCCAATAGTCATGGAAAACCCTACTCCAAAATCTTTATTTGCGAAGCCAGGCCATTCATTCATATATCTATACCTATAAAAGCCATGGTTTGTGGCTTTGTAAAGCTGATTTTGGTCATACTAAATATGTCCACATCTAAGTGTACAACTTTGATATTTTTCATACATAGCCACAATGTCCGAATACAATAAACTGAACCCCCCTCCTCCCTCGATTAATACATCTTAGTGTAATATGTACCTGAAAATAAAGAGGGGGATTGGTTTTCTATTGGTATATAGTGGCAAACTGAACCCCCATGATTAATACATCCATATATATTGCTTCAATTAACAAGTCTGTAGACCAGATACACATTTCATATTTTGTATACAAATCCCAACGTTATTTCTGAATAAAATGGTACAAAAAGAAAAATTATTTTTGCCTTTTTAAAATTAACGCGACCAAATCTTCATCAACAACGACTTATACACAACATAATTGCTCATTTCATTATGTACTAGCTGTTCCTTTCAATTCAGAATGGTGGAGTTAAGTGATTTGCATAAATTTAAATTAAATTTTAAAAGAATATACAAATACATTATACCTTAAAATATTTTCACCTACTTAAGCAGGTTTTAGACTACTTTCAGAGACTCTGTGCTTGAAATGGGTATCAATATGATGGGAGATCAGTTTTCTAGTGTTACCAAGTAATAAACTGAACCCTCCAATGATTAATGAATTATTCATATCTATACTTATGAACGCCATGGTTTGTGGCTTTGCAATGCTCAAAACATGTCACACTGTTTTTTGCTCATATTTCTCTTTTTACTAGAAATATAGTGAAAAATACATTTGCTTTTAACGTGTGTCTGTTACCTATAAAATCACTTCAATTGTAACGTGAGTGTTGAGTCAATTTTCCTTTCCCATAAATGATGAAAGTCCACGTAATTACCTGCTTCCATAGGACAGCTAAATATGCATGACCAAAAAGGAGAAAACCTATTATCCATAATGTATAAGTATATTCATATGATGGGTAATATTCTAGTATATATATATATATATTTATGAATCATGTGAGGGTTATCAGGAGCCTACATAAATAAGTTGATGTTTGCTGAAGATAACCCATATTTTAAAGAGGAAATCCTTTTGTGTTGACTGGATTAATTGAATTGGGTGGATCATCTGGTTTTCATTAGAATAAGGCATTTGAAAAGAATTGCTACCCAACAACCAGTCGAAATGTTCACACTGTGCTGTTTCTATTTGGCATAACTTAGAGATCATTTCTTTCCCTTTTTTCTTTTCTATTTTTGTAACTCTAAAAATAAAAAGCTATCAAAGCTATATCTTGATAGTTTGGCATATACTACTCTACAATATTTTAGGAAATTTTGAAAATATCAAATGAGGACCCAAGATATCTTGGTTGCCTATTTTACTCTAGGTTCAAGTATGTGTAAGCATTAGGTATATATTTATACATGCCTTCCGTTGGGTGTTAGAAATCCTTCTTGACTATCCTATGTTGTACATTCAATAAATTTCTATTTTAAATGGAATTATTTGCAATTTAAATCATTACTTGCATCATGTCAGTTCTCTGACAATTATGATAAATGCTTTATATAGTGTGTGCACAAGTAATCTTCAAGTATGAATTCAAATTCCAGGAATATTGTTTCAAACCTAGATACAAGTCTTAACATGAATAATTTGTATATAGATAAAGTATGTATTGCAGGGGTGGGCGACCTATGGGCCAGATCCTGTCCATGACCGGCCTGTGGACAAATATTGAAATACTATGCTTACTTTTTTATGTTTTAAAGATTCTTTGTGTCTTTTTAATAGATTCAAAAGAAGCCTCGACTGAAATAAATTGCAACTAAATTGAGTTTTTTTTTTATTACTAATTGGCATCCTTGGTTAAGCACAAATGATTTTCTAGCCTGTGTTATTTGTTGATTTGAGGCAAAATATGACTAGATGTATTTAAAAGGATAATTCCTGTATGTCTAGCATTTTGTGGCATTTATTTGGCCCACCTTCCACTCATTTATACGTGATCCAGGCCACAGAGGCAAAAAGGTTGCCGATCCTGACGTATTATGAAACCTTGTCTTTTGTTCAGAATAGATTGAATAATAGCTAAGATTTTAAAAATATAAGTTGAACATTTTCTTAGTTTCTCATAATAATTCATTTGTATTGAAAATATTGGGTTGGTATGAAAGTTTTCAAATATTTTATGCAGTCAACAAAATTTTATTTCCCCCCCAAATCTTTTTTTAATAACTAGAACTATTAATTAAAATAATCACCATTTATCACTTTTCGCCAACAGGTAGGCAAATCATAAATTCCTTTTAGTTAGAATATCGGTTTTGGATTACCAATGCTTTTGATATCATATCAAAGTCTTGAGTATTTAACAAGTTCTACAGAATGTATGAAATGGTGGTAATGGGATGGTGCCAAGTCAGGCAAGTAGGACAGATGTTGCAGAACTTCCCAATTGAATTGCAACAGTTTTTCATGGATTATCTATGCAATGAATGATGAGGCATTGTTGTGAAACAGATGGGTTTTGCACAATTGTGGCCATTTTTGTAGTGATTGCATCAGCCACACTTTGCAGGTGCATTCAGTAAACTTCAGAAGTGATCGTCTTGTTGAGACCAAGAAGCTCACAGTAAACAATGTCTTACTCACATTAAAGCATAACTTTTTTTTTTCTTTTCTAATGAAACTCTATGGTTGTGGCACCCTTATCTGTCCAGCTTCATTTGTGTGTTGATGTACAGGCATCACTTTTAACCACCTGTGATGATGATGTCCAGCCATGCATATGTACTTCAGATGTAATTAAAGATGAGCACATGTCCAAACAGCAAATTTTGTTTGCAGCTGTACCTAATTTTTGAGTTTAAAGATATATCATAAATTAAAAACATCTTGGCCAAAAATCGAAGATCAACCTATCCATGAGATTGGTTTATATATGAGTAAATATTGTTATATCCTTACTAAAATAGATAGAAATTTCTTTTCTTTTTTTTCTTTCAGTAGAATTATCTTAGTGCAATTGAGATATTTTTAGTTTAAAACAATTTTTTTTTTTCTTTCAGCTTGAAAAAAATAATATATTGCTTTGCTGATTAAAAGTTTCTTTTGTTTTACTCTGATTGCAACTCACATCTATGGCAACATCACATTAAAAAGTTCTCAAAAACTTACTTATCTCAATAAATATTTATATTATTTAACTATTTATACATGTATGTGTTTTAATATTTTGTTTCTGTTAGGGTTGAAATATTTTAACCAATGGGCAACAATAGCATTTTCTTTTGCTGCTTTATGTTGAAGAAAATAAATTATTGGAATTATGGAAGAAAATAAAGTTAATTAAAAACTGAAAACGAATTAGCCTGACAGAAGTATTTGATAGTATTAATGAATTCATACCATTTATGTAAATTTAATGCAGAAAAATAAAAATTCTTAGTTATGATTGATGAGTAAATTGAATTTAAGATTACTAAGTTAACAAAGGCAGGTCCACTATCATTTATCTTCATGGTTACAGAAAGATGCAAAAATGGTTGACATATTGTTGGATAGTAATGTTTCTACCATACGACTATTACTATCACTACTGACATACTCCTACCACACAAATTGTATAAAAAAAATAGAACTATTGGAGATAGGGGGTCATACAAAAGAAAATCAGTTTTTGCTAAATTATTTAATATTTATGATGGGGAAACTCTAAATTTTGTAATTTATTGAATAAATACAGAAAGTTTTATTGTAATCCAATGATAAAATGATCTATTTTAGTAGTAGATATAATAGTGATTGAATTGATATAGCATTTGAGTTGTAATAAAGAGCGACAGAAATAAGATGAGAGAAATACTAGTCAAAAATCAATAATTGCAAATGGTTGTTAGAATGTTAACAAAATGTTAACAACTTTGCAAACACAGATATCTCCAGTTTTATATAGTGCACACAAATACTTTTTATATCAGAATGTTCTCCAATCTTTCTTAGTAATGGCACAAAGATTGACAATGTTAACTTTTATACGAGTTTAGGTGTTTGTTTTTTTTCCCCTTGCATATCACTTTGGCACCAATGTTGTGTTCATACCTATAACCCCTACCTATCTTATAAGGCTGAAGCTACTTTCTCCAACAATATAAATTTGTTCTTAATTGATCATTAATATACAAAAGCAACTTCCCAGAGTTTGTATTTGTAATAGTTTGAAGAATTCATGAGAATAACTAGACCAGGTGCATTTTTTGAAGGAACTGCAAGTGTGATTTCCCTGCAGCTGGAGTTTGTTGGTTCGAAGAGCATGTGGTGACATGACGTGCAGCAGCATAAGATACCTCTATAACAGGGTTCGGGAACCTGCTGCTCTGGAGCCACATGCAGCTCTTTAACCTTTCTCGAGTGGCTCTTAGATGCTCTCTGAAAAAAAAAAAATTTATTTTATGAGCAAACAAATAAATCATTGTATTAAAATAAAAGCTATGACTTATGACCCGGACATTGAAGCAATTTGAGATAAGATTCAAAACCCAAAATCGCATTGAGTAAGAAAAAAGTTAGCTAAATTTATGTTTTCTTGTATGTATTTTTATTTATAATAAATTATGCGGCTCCAACAGTCTCAATTATTACTATTTTGAGCTAAAAATGGCTCTTCAGATTTAAAAGCTTCCCGACTCCTGTGACTCCTGTAACGGATGGCAGAAAGTCAGGGTCCAGTTTAGCATTATAGTTAAATTGTAAATAGAACCCCCACAGTACAACCTTAAAAAACTTTTTTCAAAACTGTATGCAAGCGCAATACACAGCATTAAGACGCACCAATTAGTGATGAAATGGCATTAAAAATGAGCCGAATAAGAACAGATGAATAAATAAAAATACATATGCGCAAGCACATTAATAGTAATTCACATTTGAATGCTTCCACTAAATTTTCATTTTCTATCAATTCTCCAAGATCTTTGTCGGTTAGGGTTTAGGTCAGTCATGGGAAACCTATGGGCTGCATGCTGCCCTTTTGACTTTCTGAATGGCACGCTTAATTCCATGAGGAAAATAACGTATTAAAATTTCATCTAAGGAAAAGGGAACCTTTTTTGAAGAAATGAGAAAATTTCAGGATAAGTGGACAAATGATTACTTCTTTGTTGAAGTAAAAAAACAGACCAAGGTGTCTAATATGTTCTGAATCCGACTCCGCATTTAAAGAATTTAACATTAAGCGTCATTACACAACTAAACATTCCGGGTATGATATATTTAAAGGAGATATCAAAAAGCTTAAAATTGAAACACTAAAGAAACAGATCGGTAGACTAAATACGCTTTTTGCTAAAAGGCAAACAGAGTTCAACAAAATGATGCATGCAAGCTATGTTGTTAGCAAAAAAGGTTCCTAACATTCTAAAAATTATGCTGACGGTGAATTTGTGGCCCAGTTTATGATTAGCAATATCTCCTGTGGCCCGCTGCTCGATAAAGGTTGCCCATGCCTGGTTTAGGTAATGTCCAACAATTGGTGTGTAAAATGGGAGATAAATCTGTTGGACTCGGTTAAAATCAACTAAGGATTATCTCCCCTTTCCATAATTCGCGGTTCAGTCTTGAATAATTTTAAAACTGCGTCATAAAAAATACACTGTACAGTATAAACAAAACTGAATGATCTCCGATTTTACATGCCAATTGTTGGACACTACCAAGATTTATTACTGTTTTCTAATTCTTTCATAAAAAGTATAAATAGTACATTTGTTATGTATTGACCTTTTAATAAGAGGCTTGTGAACTGTTGATTGGATTGGTTACATCTGTATAATAAATATTTGCATTTAAAAAGAAATTGCTGCAAGGCTCTTGATTTCTCAAAGTTTTCACTATCATTTCCTTTTTTTATCTTTCAGGCTCCCAGAGGGGTTGACACAATTAAGAAACTTGACTCACTTAGGGCTGAATGACGTGTCCATATCTAGAGTTCCATCTGATCTTGGAGGGTAAGTCTTATTTCATTCATTTCTTTGCAATTAATCAGCTTTGACCTCTGAACTCTTACTTGGGCTAACCAACTTCTGAATGACCTTTCTTTTTTAAGAGTAGGAAGACTAATGAGCCCAGCCAACCAACTTTTATTCAAGAATCTCAACTTGAGTAAATCATCCATTTGCATTTATTATTTTTCCTCCATATTCTAGTAGTATCCTTCTGTAGCCGTTTGCTTTAAAAGGAGGTTAATAGTTCTTCTGATTAAATAGTTTAACTGAATGTAGTCCGTATACACAAGATACATAACATTGACTGAAGAATAATAGCAAAAACCAAGTCTGGTTAGTCACTCAATAGAAAAGGGAACTTTATGGACAGTTTTGTTTAATCACCCGTTCAACTTTTAAGCTTATTGGTTGACTTTAGTGATTACAGTCAAATATGGTCCGGCCAAATGAAATAAATAGCCTTCAGATTAGTGGTTGGCCGATGCCGATATTTAGAGAGCAGGGTGGATGATGGCTGATATATATAACTTTGAATAGAGCTTAAGATATGAATAAAGGGAATGTCATAAAAATAGACTAACCAAAATTTATTATGGGGTGTGATAATAGTCAACCGATATATTTAGAGAGTAGGGCGGCCGATTGCCAATATGTTTTTTTGCATCTAAAATAATGTATTATTCACTTTAACACAGACAAATATTTGAAAATAAAAAAATGTGCATTTATTCTGCTTACGGCACCTAGTATTCTCCAATGGTCACCAATCTAGGTACTGACCAGGCTTGACGTTGCTTAACTTTGCTGATCCAATGTGATTTGGCTGTAACCCCTTACCCTCAAGGAGAGGTTCCTCAATCCTAGTCCTTGTGCTGAGTGCTTAGTGGAGAGGCATTGAGTACCACTTTTAAAGTCTTTGGTATGACTCTGTGGTGGATTGAACCATGGCCTACCTAACTGGAAGTGAGCACTCCCCCACTGGGCCACAGTGATCGGTATAGAGACTTTTTACAGAGTAAATCATTAGAGAATGGCCTAGGATTCAACTAGAAAGCAAAAGATCTACTCTTCTATCCAATTGGGCAATATAAATAACTGGAATTCCTAGGGAAATTATGAATCACCACCACCCATATATGCTGTGTTGGGGATGATCAATTAAAAAGTTGGGCTGTGATCACTAAAAAATGTTTGAATTTTCAAGAAACAAGCGGGCACAATCTAATGACCAATTTAGCAAATGCTTACATTGAAAATTGAACCCCACCACTAAAATCCTATTTTGGAGGGGAATTTTCACAAAAAAAACAAAAAGCATTTTCTCTACTCATTGAGGGGAGTGTGTGTACAAAATTTCTAAGTTTCTACTATGAACAGTTAGGGCTGAGCGAAGTCTGAATACATAGATGCATTTTATAAATGTGTGAACACATGAATAACGTGATTAATAAACATCTGTTGACTGGTTCCTATTTATGTAAACATATGCCAACAGTGTATCTCTTTGTGCTGAGTTATTTTTGAAAATGTGGTGAGGAATGAGCATCTTGCAAAAGTGTTTCATTTGCGCACGATACAAGTTGAGATTCAAGGTTAAAGAGGACAAATAAACTTCATTGCCATTCCCCTCACAATTAATTATATCTCTATTAGGGCCATATTAGTTATCAGAAAAGTTATTTTCACTCCATCTTACCACAAATTCTACCAAAACTAATTCTTTACAGCATGTTGACAAGCAGCTACAAGGCAACAACCTTGATCTGAAATTGTAGATGATTGTCTAATTGCATTTTATGTTCTAAGACTTGCAGCGTAGAAGTAGGAATGGGATGTATTTGACTTCATTAGCTGGCCAAATTGCAATCATATCCATATGACCAATTAATCACTGTGCTTCCTTCCCTATCTTATGGATGTTTATTAAGATGTTGTATAGGTCCGCAGGAGGAAAATCCTGAACTTGGAGAAAAAGGAAGACTTGAAACTTGTTTATATATTATATTATATATGTGGACATATTTTTATTTCATAAGAATACATTGTGTCATGGCTAAGAGTGGGAGAGAGATAATGGGAGTTGACAGCCTGTTCCCAACAGGGTCACTAGCCCTGTCTTCCAAGTCCAGCTGCTGTCTGTCTCAGTCTGCTTGTCTCTGCTCTCTGAGCTGGTGGCCTGTGTCTCTCTCTTCTTTTATGGGGCTCGAACGCCCACACTTGTTGTGTTCAACATTTTGTTTTCGTACACCCACGCATGTGCATTTTTTCTGAGGTCACCAGGGCCACTGCCACTTCCACTTCCACCCAGGTGTTAGCCTGGAAATTACCTCCAGTGGCACTATATCACAACAAAGAGACAATTTGTATAGCCTGGGTTCTCAAGCTATGAATATACTGGTGGGCCTTATCACTGTGTCAACTCTTTCAATTCCAGAGCCATAAACAACCAAAACTGCTTATTTCAACATTTTTGTGTCCAAAAAGGCACCACTCTAGGGGCTGCAAATTTGTGTACAAGGGTAATTGACCCCAGGATTAACATAGGATAGTACAGTAATACCTTCAATAGTATGATTTCTAATGTAGTATGGTTAAGATATTGCTGTACAAATTAATGTAACTAAGTATAAGTTGAAAAAAAAAAAACCACATTAAATTATAAGACCTTTAAATTTGAACGGTTTTGAACAGTACAGAAGATTTTGGAGTGAATTAACCGCACTATTCAAGATATACCTGTGTGTATATTTATTTATTTATTTTAAATTATTTCATAAAAGTGCTCAATATAAGGGAGTAGAGCAGAAATATAAATATAAGTCAAAACATGGGCTTATACAAAGTTAAAATTGTTTCACTATCGGAGCAGATTTTCAAATGTTTAGTCTTTATATATTTATATGCCATTGTTTCTCCAGGATAACACCACACACTGATCACCATTGATCGAAGATGGTTTACTGTAATATATTGAAATAAATCACCCTCTGACCTTAGGGTTGTGGAATTATTTCCATTTTAATTTCTTCCTAATAGTCAACACACATACATCTTATTGCACTTGAATGGTTGACTTGGCGTTGTTAGATAATTTTCTTTTCTTTTTTTTTTTTTTCTTTTTTTTAAAATAAGACTGATTTAATTTTTGTTGATTGCTTGGGGTTATTTTGAACTTTGAATTTTGACCAGATTTGCTATAATAGAATCAAATTAATTTCTAAAATTCATGGGGAAAAAATTCAGCTTTTTGAGACATAAGAATAATTATCTAATTTTGTAATTAGCATTTTTATCTAATTCTTGATTTGTTGTTGACTGTTTCTTCTTGAAAACCAAAATGAAAATAAAAACATTAAAAAGAGAAATACATTCTCTAGCTGAATTGGTTCATTGGTATGTCTGTGTTGTTTTTTTTAAGTCAATAATAGTGGAATTGTCAGTAATCGATTGAAATCGGGTCCAAAGAAAACTGTGCTTTTAGTACTTGAGTCTCAACATTTATAAAGCCAATGACATTCAAGTAGTGATTAAATACTATGACATTTGGAGAAGAAATGTTCTTGAATTGAATCTGAAAATGGTAATTCCATGCATTTTTATTAGTTTACTTGAGCATTCATTTAATTTACTGCTTGGAATTTGAGTATTATTCTAGAATGTAGACTTAACCTCAAAGGTGGATTTTATTTTTTAAAGATCCAGTGGTTAGACTTAAAAATGAATTTGAAAAATTGTCAAACTAAAATGAATCTAAATCTGCAACTCACTTCAGTCACAGAGTGATGATGATGACATGGAGAAATAAAAGTCCAATAAGATATTTTGGTATTTGTATGAAACTCATTGATTCAAATTTTGATAGTTTTACAGCTTTAAGCTTCTGTATAAACCTTGTTCTTTCTCCTTGTTGAAGCCAACATTTATTTCTATATGGTGAACTTCATTTTTACCTTCATTTTTTTATTATATCAAACTACCTTTAAAGAATTTTTAGAATGATTGAGCTCCTTCTTGTTAACATGACATTTCGGTCAGTCCATTCTACAGCCTTCTTCAGGTGTACTATCCGAATGTAATGGTGGTAAACAGAAATTTTTCTCTCCAAGGGTAATTTTTCTTTTTACCACCATCACATTCGGATATTACACCTGAAGAAGACCGTAGAATGGACTGGCTGAAATGTCATGTTAACAACATAAACAACAAGGAGTTCA
>VCCN01004515.1:2480922-2498167 GCA_006491835.1 Architeuthis dux | reverse complement strand
CTCTCTCTCTGTCCCTCTCTCTCTCTGTCCCTCTCCCTCTCTCTGTCCCTCTCCCTCTCTCTGTCCCTGTCCCTCTCTCTCTCTCCCTGTCCCTCTCTCTGTGTGTCTCTCTCTGTCTCTGTCCCTCTGTCTCTCTCTCTCTGTCCCTCTGTCTCTCTCTGATATGGTTGAAATGTATACCTTTCCAGTGGTCAAACTGCTGTAGACTTTTGATATGTTATTGAACACACCTGACACAACAAAAAAACATTGAGAAACCTTAGCAATTTATAGGGGGTGAGAGGGGGATCTTTTTTCATAAATGCACCCGACTATGTGAGAAATTACAGCAAATGATGACGTTGTAAATTCTTTAAAAAATTGGCAACATGTTTTTCACAACTCCTATACACGTACTTTGATATATCAGCAAGATTTTCATGCTGGAGCCAAATT
The DNA here is from genome assembly GCA_006491835.1 of Architeuthis dux. Taxonomy (NCBI): domain Eukaryota; kingdom Metazoa; phylum Mollusca; class Cephalopoda; order Oegopsida; family Architeuthidae; genus Architeuthis; species Architeuthis dux. The sequence goes on along the minus strand of VCCN01004515.1, from coordinate 2,497,732 downwards.
TTTGACTATCTGTTGTCTCTATTCTCTTACCTTTTAGACACTAAAAATGAATTCACTTCTCCTAAAATAAAACAAATACTATGACTTTTTATTTTGTGGTATTCTACCTTTTTATTGAAACATGTCTCTGCATGTGCATTCATTTATATTATATGCTATTTTTGATTTTTATAAGAATCAGATATTTTCTCGCATAAGTTTAGAACTTAGTACTTAGAGTAGAAACACATTCCTATTTTAGGAGATAGTGCTATTGTATTGAGTTAATTTGCACTAACATCCTCATGTGGGTTCATGAAAATGTTTGCTTTTTTTAATCACTGCTACACACAACACTGGTTTATTGCTGGGTTTAGGTTATTCATGTGTACTGACATTTATATGTATCTATGTATCTGGATTTTGCCCACCCCTATCCGTTTATAGTAGAAACTTGAAATTTTGCACACACACACACACCCCTCAATGAGTAGGGAAAATGTTTGTTGTTGTTTTTTTTGTTGTTTTTTTTTGTTTTGTTTGTTTGTTTTTTTTTGTTTGTTTTTTTGTTGTTTTTTGGTTTTTTGGTTTTGTTTTTTGAGAATTCCTCTCCTAAATAGGTTTTTAGAGTGGGTTTCAATATGCAATGTAAGTTTATGCTAAATTGATCACTAGTTTGTTCCAGCTTGCTTTTTGAAAATTCAGACCTTTTTTAGTGATCACTGCTCAATTTTTTAATTGGTCACCCCCAATACAGCATATATAGGTGGAAGTGATTCATAATTTCCCTTGGAATGCTTGTTTTTATTTTGCTCTTTTCCAATTATAATACACCACATGTCTTTATGCCTTCAAGGATAAATTTCTGCAAGGTTTTGCCATATAATTCCTGGGAGCAAATATAACTAATTTGTAAAGGTGTAGGTAAATATATATCTTTAAAAAAATAAAAAGTAATATTATATACAGGAATCAGTCTGAGCAAGTGAGTTAACTTTAAGAATGATATCCCAAGAGTTAATTTGTAGATAATTTTAAAAACAAACTTCTTCAGCTATTTTCTATAGTTTTGAGAAGGGTCATTAATATTCAAATGGTTCTTCAGACGATTGAACTCCTTGTTGTTTGTGTTGTAAACGCGACGCTTCAGCCAATCCATTCTTCGGATAAATCAGCTATGGCCGACCACATCTGGAGAAAGAACGGCGAGCATCTTCCCCTCTGGGAGGAAGTACAGATTATTGACAGAACGATGTTGGAAGCAGAGAAAAATCAAAAGGCAGCTCACATCAAAATGTCGACTAAATGCAATAGTCAGACAAGTGCGGATTTCAACCTGATGTGGCTTCCACTTCTCAACAAACCTAAACCCGACAAGACACTCGGGCCATGTGCTATAAGGGTTATCCCCATTAAACATCTGTTTAATCCATCTCACTCAGATTTTACGCTTAATGTCCACTATACGATCTGTGAAATGAGATTTGGATGTTGTGTGAACACCATATTATATTTGTAAAGGTATACCTTGATTAGTGCAGTTAAATCCTTCCAAAATTTATCCGTACTGTTCAAAACCGCACTGTTAAAGATCTTATTATAATTTAATGTGTTTTTGTTTTTTCAGCTTAAACTTACATTAATTTGTATAGCAATACCATAACCGTACTACATCAAAACCGGCACTAATCAAAACCGCACTATTCAAGGTATTCCTATACTTAGCAAAGCTATATGGGAATACGTGTACAGTACCTGTATTGACTGAATAGCTGTTATACAGTGAACTTTTATTTTTAAGTAGAGAAAGTTGACATTAAAGTAATGATAGAAACTACTAGCATTCCAAGGGAAATTATGAATCACTGCCACCCATCTATGCTGTGTTGGGGGTGATAAATTAAAAAGTTGGGCTGCGATCACTAAAAAAAATATCTGAATTTTCAAAAAAACAAACGGGGCACAAACTAGTGACCAATTTAGCATGTGCTTACTTTGAAAATTGGACCCCCCCCCCCTATTTTTGAGGGGAATTTTCAGAAAACAAAAGCATTTTCCCTACTCATTGAGGGGAGTGTGTTCAAAATTTCAAGTTCTACTATGAACGGTTAGGGGTGAAGTTCGGCTACATATAAATGTGTGAACACATGAATAACCTAAACCCAATTAAACCAGTGTTTTGGGTAGCAGTAATTAATAATATATGTGTAAGCCAGTAACATAAGCGGTTATTATGACTATCAAGAAATACGTACAGTATTAGAGGTTATATATGTACTTAAATATTTTACTCCTGACAGCGCAATTGCATGTTGTATTCTCAACTACATCTGATTATGTCTGCCATGTCCCATTCTCTAATACGGATTTTTGAACTTCTTTATAACCTCATGGGACATTGGACGGATGTTGTCCAGAAGGATCTTAAGCGACACATGACTGTAATTTAGATGTAATCATTAAATCTATCCAACTTGAATAATAAGTAGATTCCTTCGATGCAACAACCATTATGTAAAGTTTCATGTTGAATGGTAAGCTGAAATGTTACTGAATAGTTAGATGCTCCAATGAGTATCTTAAAGGTTGGCGTAAGAAAGCGTGTGTTAGAGCCTCGGGCTTGGATTCCAGCTGCCCCTATCACTGCTATTTATATAAATGCCTGCACATCTTTTCTTTTGTGTGTATTAATAGCTTCTGCATTGTAATGTCTTACTGACATATTTTCATAAACCAGGAATTATAATCTACAGGAATTCTTAAATCTTGTAACTGGTCATCTACATTACTTATAGTTGTTGTTGCTATTTGAAACTATTGTTACCTTTGCCAACACAGTTGGAGAGGTATATGTATTACCTTCTGTCTGTCTACACAATATCTCCAAAAGTTCTCATATTTTATGGAAGGGTGAGAAAGAAGTGAGTAAATTTTTGGGAGAATCCAGAAATGGAAAAATATCTCTCAATTGCAAATTTTTCGATTGAGATATTTTCCCCTTTTTTTTTCTTCTCCCCCCCCCCCACTCCCATTTCCATTTATATATTTACTCATGTCTGTCCAGACGATATTAACAAAAATTCTCAATGAATTTCAATGAAAACGTTGGGCCATATGGTAAGGAAGAAGTGATTAAATTTTGGGGCAGATCCAGGAATTTTTTTTTATTTTGGATGAGTGTACAGCATTCACAGAGGTATGCACTCTCTAGTTTTTCACTGTGCACCCACACAGTTGATCAAGTTGAATCTAGTCATTTCAATGACTCTTTGTCTCTTAGAAGTGAATTTCCATAATTTTTTTTAAAATTTAGAATTGCCTTAATCTTTTAAAAAATTGAAAGAAAAAAATACTTGGGATTTTAAAAATAGCTCCTGAAAGATTTGGTTTCATAAAACAGTTCTATATCACATTCAGTGTGTTAATGTAATTGTATGGATAGTCTATGCCAATGGATTTTGGAATTTCAGAATAGGAATCCCTATTCTTAATTTGTTGATGCTTTTGGCTTATAGTGCACAACATTTTTCTTTCCATAAAGTTTCCACATATGATTTTTTTTTTTTAATGATAGTCTAAAAATCTAAATCGGTGTCTGAATTAGTTTAACTCAGATTCATGAGCCGCTTGAAATCACTGTGGAACTCTTCAATGAATTAAAGAGAAATAAAAAAAATCTACCAAAAATTGTCTAGGGAAGTAACTTCAATCAGAAATTACTCCCGTTAATTTAACATTTAAATTCCATAATATGAATTTAAGAGTTAACGTTGATGTCTGTTGATGGAAGCAGAATGGTTATTTATGAAACTAAAAAAAGACAACTACTAAATTTCATTTTTATCTCTACTTTATTCAGGACTTGAACATATAAGTGGCCACGCATGATAAGTGCCCAACGAACCATTTTTTAAAGGTTGATATTTTTGTTATTTTAAGAGCTACAATGCTCAGTCTTTTTTTATTTTTAAGCTTGAACACTCTGCATTATGATTCATGGTGTCCAAGCTTCAAAATAAAATAAAAACTGAGCATTGTAGCTCTAAAAATAACGAAAATATCAACTTTTTAAAAATGGCATGTTGGGCACTTATGTGTGGCCACTCATATCTTTCAGTGTTTGATGAAATTCAATATGATTTTCCATAATTTCAATGATTCCTAAGAACAAAAAAGTACTAAGCTTTAATGCTTCTCTGGGCTTTTCCCATTTTGAACCACTTTAAATGCATTTAAGATGTTGAGATTAGCTTCAGGCATTTTTGTCTTTTCCTCTTCCAAATTATATTCTGTGTTTTGGATGCTTTTACTGGTTTTGTTAGTTTTTGAATTGCACCTTGTATAGGGACAGGGTTATCTGGTTGTGCAATAATAGTTTTTGAATTGCACCTTGTATAGGGACAGGGTTATCTGGTTGTTCAATAATAGGTTGGTGTGGTTTTTTTGGTTTTAAGTTGGCTGCCTTCAATATTTCACTATTTGTAATGACTAGCTATTATAAAACCATAATGTTCACGCCAAGAAAATATGGAAAAGTAAAGTCATAGGAATAAATGAAGTTTCTTGAAGTGAGTAGCTGTAGCTGTTTGATTTCTGCTTTCTAATAACTTCTTTAATTATAATTATTTAAATAAGATAATAATTCTAGAATAAAAAACCCAGTAAATAACGGAAAATATTTTAACTTCAAATGGCTCTACTATAAAATCAGCTTTTCAGACATACAATTTTATGCATAAGAGGTATCAATTTGTTTTCTTTGCTCCCTCATCGCCCCTTGTCTTCCAGGACCCCCCACTGTCCACTTGCCTTCCGGCACCCCCCCCCCAGGGGTGGTAGTGCCCACTTTGGGAATCACTGGTTTAAAGTATATGAAAATGGATGAACCCTTGACTTCTGGCACTTATCAAATTTTATTTGATGAATGAACTCTAACTTGAAACAGACTATAAATGTGATTATATAGATTAGTTATTCTCAGAGGTGGCATGTGGGGCCCTCAGACCTCGCAACTGCAGAGGAGGGAGGGGCACTATATCTGGTGAACCCTAGAAAATCTTTAAAAAATAATCTTAAAGAATTTGCATGGTGGGCAGTCAGACCTAGCGCTGCCACTGTTATTCTCTGTTGGTAAATGCGTAAATAAAAAAAGTTCAACACTTTAGTAAATAGCAACAAAATGTCCTTTTTGATCGACCTATTATCAATATTAGCATAGACTGTGTAACTCATTGCAATGGTTTACATGGTCAGTAAATTTGTAATACCTTAGAGATGTAAATACATGTCAGCTCTGTACCATAACCTTTTAGCACTTTGTAGGCAAATTCGTTCTTCGCTGAGCAAAAAGTTTATCCTGCCACTACAGGCGACTCAAATGCTGAACAGTAGTGTGTTTGAATTTCTTGGTTGTCTTGTCAGTTCCAGTCATACCAGTTACAGGCTTTCAAAGGTTACTAAGTGCACAACATCTTGATGCCTTTGAAAAACTGTTGAAGGTTAAGTAACTGGTATAGTACTATTAAGTTAACTATTCAAAATACTTGGTTCTACTAATGCTGCTTGTTCATTAGTGCTGATACTGGTTTTTATAAGGAAAAATATAAAACATGCTGTAACAATCTCAATTATAAGTACTAGTATTTTTGCTTTGTCAGAATTACTATTTTATATTTATATTCAGTTCATTGTTTTGGATTCTTACTCTATATCTTCCATTATAGACAAAGCCTACAGGGTGTTAGCCAGTGTTCTCACTAGCAATTTAATGGCTAATTCCCAACAGAAACCTAATTCCAATTTCCCAATTAAGCTGTGCTCTGTTTTTGGCTATTTTTAGTGTCTTTTTGGACATGTTTGACTTTTTTAAATACAAAATAAATACAAATGTGCGGACATCGGAAAATTTCCCAAATGCTGAGCATGCCATTGTGAGTTTCAGATATTTTAAGAGCTACACAGTATCTGCTGATAACTAGTACCAAGGTAAAAAAAAAATATTTCAGCTGGTTGTTTAATAAAAATCTGAGTGCAATCTTGTTTGCTTTCTCACTTGTGGTGGGGATAGGATATTGTTTTATGAATGTCATAGGCATCACATCTTTTCCGAATGATAGCTTTTTTTTGTGTGGCTTTCAAGTATACTGCTGGTTGGATTATTGGGAAAAAAATTGACAATGATACCAGGGTGTTACCAGTGTTGTCACTAGCTGTTTAACAGCTAATTCCCAATAGAAACCTAATTCCAATTAAGCTGAGCTCTGTTTTGATCATTTTGGCCATTTTAAGAGGGAAATCTGTCAGTAGAGGGAAGCGGGGGAGTAGATGTGGAATGTCTAGGACCAGGCGTTTAACTACTATGATCAATGGGAGTTGACCACGGGACAATGAAGAGAGGTGACCGGAGATAGAATGGGGGGGGGTGTAGAAAATAGTAATTCGCTTTGTGTTTTCTCATTTTATCGGGCAGTTTATAAAAACTGCAAATAAATCGAATTACTAAAACACCTATTTTTTTGCATTGTCTCGTTATCTTTCGAGATGACCAACCTTCCCATTTTCAACTGTGATCTGAAGAACCAACGACTGCAGTTTTGTCAAGTACCGGAGCTTCCACAACGGTATCTTGGCTGTGCACCACACAGGTGCATCATGGTACATGTAGACAGACAGAAAGATAAGCACAGGGTAATTACCTCTCCAACTTAGTTGGCAAAAGTAACCAGTACATTACAGTCATTACCATAGAGACACAAAGCTGTTCAGACATTTCTTGATGTTCGTTCCCTTCCTCTAAACTATAATTTTGAATTTTCCTAATTATCCAAAGAAGAAGAAAAAAAAGTACACATATTTTTCAAATAAAATAAAATAAATGTTTAAACTACAAACTGTATCTTTAATCAATAATCCAAACACTACCTGTTTGCAAGTTCTTCAGTGCAAAGATTTCTTTGTTTGCTATTTTTAATTTGGGGAAAGTGGGTAAAAACACTTTCCAGACTTCTATGTTCTAAATATTTTTCATTTTTACCCAGAATAAAATCGATTGCTTTTTAACATTCTTTAAGTATATCAGATTTTGTAATCTGTTATGGATTTTACATTTATATAAATGTATTTACTCGGACCATAGATAAGAAAACATTTGAAAACTAAAAATCTAAATTTCTCACCAATGACTAAAAAACTAATTTTTTTTATTTTACTTTTTATAGTTGGCCTACATTAATTACCCTTCATAATTATTGTGTATTTTATACTTAAGGTATTGATTAAATTTGAAGGTTATAAAGGACTGACCTTATGTTCTCAAAGTGAGTGACACAGCTTCCTGAGAAGCTCAGGATCTTCACCTACAGAGTAGATAGCAGGAATGGTTGAGTTATAATACACATTATGCAAGGAAAGTATTAGTACACACTTAACTCTTAAATTCATATTAGGGAATTTAGTGGTTAAATCAAAGGGAGTAACTTCTGATTAAATGTATTTCCCATCCTTTCTACCCATTATTAAATAACTAGTTAATCCCTGTGAGAGAATTCATGGATAGACAGCCCCCACACACGCACCCCACCCCCCATCCGAAAGTAAAGCGTTCCTATTAAAGCCTTTTGTAAGCCGGAATGGCATAAAGTGAAGAAGCACTCTCCATCGATTTAAATGGGAAAACTTTTTGAGCGTCCCCAGACACCAAAAATAATACGGATGGTATGTTAGGTTGAGTCATCAGAAGTCGTGGTGGTGGGAGGTACAGGGGACTAGGGGGTAGAAAAGAGGGTGTGCGCTGCCTCTATAATAGTTTGCTGCAAAGCAAAAGCTTTTCGCACTTTTTTGGAAAAAGTGACGTTATGCAAACTTTTGAAGAGCGGGCACTACCTGTATTTGAATTCTATTAGAAAAGAAACTAAAAAAAACTTGTTTAAGTGGAAGGGCTCATTGTTTCAAATGGTGGGTAAGATATTTTTATCAGCAAACTTCTTACTTTTAAGTGGAAGAGTCCATGGTTATAGACAGAGAAATCAAGAGAATCACACTGTTCATTAATATGGGAGGCCCAGGGTGAAGGATATCAAACAAGTAATTAAGTGACAAAAATGGAGATGGGCTGGGCACTTAGCAAGATGGAAGAACCACAGATGGAGCAAAAGGTTAACTGAATGGTGCCCATGGGACTAAACGCAGTAGGAAAAGACCAGGCACAAGATGGAGGGATGAGAAAAGTTTGCTGGTAAGACATGGCAATGGTTAGCACAATCAAGTTCGTCATGGAAGGAGATGGGGGAAAGGCCTTATGACAGCTGATGATGATTAACATGAAATCTAGAAAGGTTAAGTGTAATGTTATCAGTGCAGTTGGTCGAATTTACTTTACAAATGCTCTAAATCAGGGGTTCCCAACCTTTTTCATCCTGTTTACTTCAACTTTTTTAAAGTCAATTTACCCCCACCCTGTTTTGTTCTGTAATTTGAGTTTACACTTCTAACATAATAAAGTATCTAAGGGGAAATTTTGAAATACTGTTTTTAATATTATTATTTTAATTTCAAATAACAATAATATTCAATAAATAACATTGTTGTGTGTTATTATTAGCACACAACAATGTTATTTATTGAATAATAACTTTTTTTTAAAAAATGTACAAATCTAGAATCAGCAAATTTACCCTAGGTTGGGAACCCCTGCTCTAAATGTATACATTCTGTTTTAATATCAACGAGCCAATGAGATGCGCTCTTCTTGAAAACAATTCTGTGTTAATAGAAATTGTTTTGTGTATGTCTAAATAGACCTGCAGGAATTTAATCTTCGTATTTATGCAGGTTATGACTTTGATAATACAAAAAATTGATACTTTTAATAATCTGAGAAAGTGTGTGTTCAATATATAGGACTAGTTTATCTGACCCCCCCACCAGCACTGATATAGAGGGACTATGATTCTTGTTGTCATATAAGGATTAGGGTTTGATTTTACTGACTGCTGGATGATAGTTTATTTATAGTTTGTAGGGAATATTGTGCTTTCTATTTGAAACTGGTTTGTTGATGAGCCTCATTTAACAAATACAATGAGACCAGATTCTTTTCAGTCTAATGCAGGGGTCGGCAAACTATTTGGGAGGCGGGACGGATTAGAAATGTTTTTTATGTCTTGTGGGCCAAGATGAATGAATCAATGATCATACAAGACTATGGGGAAACAGCTTGTTTTTTTAATTACTTTGATGTCTCTCTTTTTTTAATTACTTTAATGTTGTAGGAGTATATACCTACATGAACTTCCATGTACTATCAATCAATGAGAACTATGAAATTTATTTTTAGGAGACAAAATATTGTCAAGTTGTGGTTCAAAATTTGTGTATATTAACAGAACAACAGTGGGTAGTGTTAAAACATGTTTAGCCGTAAAACATTGATTCATTTGAGGCCACTGAAAAAATGTCTCTCTGTCTGTCTCTCTGTCTGTCTCTCTCTGTCTGTCTCTAGCTGTCTGTCTCGCTGTCTGTCTCGCTGTCTGTCTAGCTGTCTCTCTCTCTCTGTCTAGCTGTCTGTGCCTGTCTCTCTGTCTCACACACACCTGTCTGGTGGTTTTTGGCATATATGCTCTAAACTCACTATAAATGGCTTGTGGTAGCTGCACATTAGGCATAACTCTAGACAAATGCTCACCATAAAAATGTCTTGTCAAGTTATTCCTGCTGTCAAATCAGACTTGTGTCCTTCCTCCTCACCCCTTTCCCTGTCTATTGGTTTTGTATGTGTTGTTGTTGTTGTAGTACTTAAGAGAGGAATGTTTCTACAGTCATGCATTTCTGATGGTCTGACTGTTGTGAAATGACACATAAAAATTGTTACCTTTTGTTGTCAGTCTTTCTTCACAATCTGCTTCATGCTACAATGAATCAATAAATGACTACATAGTGAAAAACAATTTCTTAGTAGCTTTACAGGCAATTAGAAAACCGTCAACCAAAACTATCAACATAGGTTTTGTCAGTTTTTAAGTGATTCTGCCTGGCTGGCTTTGTATGTATGTGCCATGCATACAAGCTACACCAATAGTTATAATGTTGAAAATTTAAACATTTACTAGAATTATTGTCTAGAAAAAACTTTTTAAGAAAAAAAAACCCAAAAAGATTTTAGTGGGGGCTTTCTATTTACAATTTAAGTTTATGCTAAATTGGTCCATTAGTTTGTGTCCGGCAGCAATAACACTTGTTTTTTGAAAATTTGACTTCTTAGTGATTACCACCCAACAAAAGGCAAGAGAAGTAACTTACTGACCACGCCTTTTTTCCAATTTTTTAATTGCTCCTGCCAAAAGACGTTGGTCACATGACGGTTCCTATTGAGTGACTAACCAGACCTGCCCCCCCCCCTTTCATGCTTAATTAAAAATGTTGTCTGGTATTCTCAGTGTAGATGTTTGTTCTTCAATCTTTTTCTCTTATCCTATTTCGTCTATATTAAACTTGATGATAATTTAGACAATATTTGATATGAAATAATGAAGTCAACCAATTTCTTCATCACGTATTGATGCAGTGGACAGCAAAACTCAAGTCTGTAATTTTGTATGTTAAATCAAATTTACCTACTATAATGTGGATAGGTAAACTACATTTTAATGGAGATATTAAAAAAAATAATTGGCTACCTACCAAGTTATATTTTGATTTGCTGTGTTTCCTTAGGCAAGGAATGTATGTATTGCTATTACAACTTTTAATACAGACACATGACAACAAACATATACATCACCTTTTTTAACAATTTATTTGTGTGACTGATTTTAAATTTTCCACTCTATAGAAAATACTGGCTGAAAACATAACTTGTTTGTCTGAAATGAGTTTCCACTTCAGTCTATTATGTTTTAACCCTCTAGGCGCCAAGTTTTTGAGGACAATTTGGTAAATTTGGCTTTGTGTTTTTTGAAGGGCCGTAGGGGGAGAATGGTTCATGATAGAAGGTTGCTATACTGAAATGAAATGATCAATGGCACAAAGTTTATGTTTGGAAAAAAATATTATCTAATTTGCATATGATGATGTCAACAGGTGGCGGTCATCTTGGATTTTAGAATTTAGTACAACTTTTTTACCATTTTACCAAAAATAAAAACACTTTACTAGTAGAACGTACTCAGATTTTTGCCATAATTTCTAAGTAAAAAGTGTTTTTATTTTTGGTAAAATGGTAAAAATGTTGTACTAATTCTAAAATCCAAGATGACCGCCACCTGATGACATCATCATAGGCAAATTAGATAATATTTTTCCCCTCAGTGCAAATATGTGTGCCACCTATTGGTCATATGCACAGCAGATTTCTAGCCGTATTTCTTTTATATATCATCTACTGAGAGGGTGTGTGGTTGAAAATTGACGACAGTGACACCTAAAGGGTTAATAAATTTGATCCACAGCAATAATTCTGAATGTAGGGCACACAATTTTCTTTTTTCAATACTAAGGGGGAGCATAACATTTTTTGAACTATCAAAGTTGGGCATGGAGTAAAAGAAATGTTGGGAACCATGGATCTACAGTCTTTACATACAGGATGTTAATCTCTTCCTGAGTGGTTTAAGGTTCTTAATATATTCCTGTGGAGATTGTAGTTAGTGTTTCATTTGACTATTCATGGGAAGGAGGTATATGCAGGAGATGAAGGTATTTGCTGTGTAGCTAGGGCAGAGGCAACTAATTACCTGTTGACTGCTTCAAGGCAAATAGATCTGGAAATGTGTCTACATACCTTTCTTTTGAGATAGTTGCCAAAAATGTAAAAGTTACTTAGCACAATGGTATGTTCACCAAGTAATAATAAAAGAGGTCGGTCTGCATTCATTGGTAACTTTCTATGCTGCTACCTTTTTTACTTTTATTTATTTATTAAAGAATGTAAATCTAATGATAACTTCAAGATTTGAATGCAAATCTTACTTCACCTGCTTAAAGCCAGGGTTTTTTAAAAGCATTTATATTTAATAACCCCAAATATCCATTATTCCAGTCAACTGGCATTCTTTGGAGAAAAAAAGATTTTACAAAAAGATTTAAGATTGAACTACTTAGCCTATCACGATTTAAACTTAAATCTACCATCAAATTAAATTTCATTGAATCCTATATCTAAATTTAAAATCAACCATATATCTATATCTAATTCTTATGATTTTTTTATTCTTTCTAATATATTCTTCATTGACATACTCTGCCTTACTCTTTCATAACCACTCCCCTTTCCAACAATGTGACTTTGAAGAAAATTCGGACAAATACTTTCTAATTAAATGAAAAAATGAAATACTAAAGGTAATGCACCTAGATGAGAATGCAGCACGAGCCTCACCTCAATTCCAAAACAGGAATAAATAAAGGGAGACAGTATAACATTTGAACATTTTGAAACTGAAATTAAGTAGACATGTTTTTAATTGTCCCAGCTTTCATTTTACTCTCTCTACTCTTCCCAACCTGGGGTCCACAGACCACAAATATATTACTTGGGATCCGTGAGCTTGTAGAGTAGGCAGACCTTTCAAAAGTCAGGGGTCTGTGAGAAAATTCATTTAAATAAAATGTGTTCTTGGTAATGAAAAGGTTGGGAATCACTGGTCTACAAAATTAAAAACGTTTGCAATGTTTAATTATTTAGAGTTATAGAATATCTACATCATCAGTTCATTTTAGCCAAGGAGTAATTTTGGTACAATTCAATGCCAACATTTAACTGTTGCCATGTTTCAAAAATAAGTAGTTTTGATAATTTTCTAAAAACTCTTGTGGTTGATAGTAAACAAATTTGAAGATCCATAATAATTGTATAGATTAATTAATCTGTTAGTTGATGGGTGTTATTGTTATTAATTTCAACATTGCATCTCATGAAAATAATACTCATTGATGTTTTATTTATTGGAACAACAAACTGGAAAAAGTAGTTCAAAGTAAAGAGTAAAAGCTTAACTAAGATACGTTATTTCAGTCATACTTGTATTATATTAAAGCATACCAATACGGTTTTATTAGCTGTGCCAAAATAATCTTGAAACAATTTCAAGTTTACATTTGCACAAGTATTCAGTGCGCACATACTTTTGTCACAGGAAATAAAATTTGCCCAACATAAGATTTTTTGCAATCACCAACTAAAAAATTAGAGAGAACATTGTTTAACACTATCTTTTGGGTAATATATTCTGCCACCTTCTTCCAGATTGTTTTGTCAGGTTTTTATAATTTGGGTAGGACTTTTTCTCTTTCGTCTTCATCTTCATCTTCTCAACTAGAACATACCCGTCTAACAGAATCATGATACCAAGTGTTATGGTCTCTCATGTTTGTAGTACAGGCCTCACCCCATTATAACGGTGTTCATTATAGCACGATTGGATGGTGGACCCCAAAATATAAATCTAGCTTCAAAATAGCTAGATTTAACTATGAAATAGCTAAATTGATCAAAACGCAGTTTTATTTTTCTTGAACCCCAACACCCGCGTTATAACGGGGACACCTATATAAACAAGAGAACTGGTGAGATTGGAGTCTCTTGGTTAACCCCTATTGTTGGAAGCATCAATCTTTGAATGGCCATACATTAATCCCCGATACAGGAAGCTTTCACTTCTAAAATTAAGGGTTTTTTTTCTGGGCACTCATTTCCATATTGTGTTTGCCTATGCTTTCATTTTTTGACAAACTTATGTTGTGGTTTATTTGACCTTCTAGACTTTCCATTGTTGATCAGTGTCTATTATTTTGACCTCTCCCCTAAAAGCAGCTGTGTATCCCTCTTCTTTGCGCACACACTCTGCTTAGTCTGATTTAGTTGTTTCAGCTTGGATAATGGCCTTTCTGGTATTTCTCAAATCTGATTTTTTCTTTCCTTATGTTATTTACCACAATTGTATCAGATGTGATATCCACAGGCTTTTGGTCTTTTCTTTCCTATTGTAGAGGACTGACTTTTGTGAGAAGGTTGTGTATTAGTACAGTTCTACTATGTAAGGCTACACATCAATAACATATTGACTACGGATCATTCTGGATGTTTTCTGACATTTCTTGTGGAGCTGACAACATTGTTATTTTATGGTTGTTAGCCTTTGGACTCTTCCATTTTTATTTTAACCACTCTGAAATGAACAGCAAAAATGAAAATAAAAAGAAACCTAGTATTCCAAGGGAAATTGTGAATCACTGCCACCCATATATAACCTTCTTTTTACCTCATAAGGGGTGATCAATGAATAAGTTACTTCTTTCACATTTTGTTGGGCAGTGATCACTAAAGTCTGAATTTTTTTTTAAAAGTGAATGCTGCTGGACACAAACTAAGGGATCAATTTAGGATAAACTTACATTGCAAATTGAACTGCCCCCCCCCCCCCAACCAACCTATTATGGGGAGGGGGGGTTAATAAAAAAGAAAATGAAACTGTGAGGTGTGTATGTGTGTGTGTGTGCGCGCGCAAAGGTTAGGGCTGGATGAAGTCTGGATACATAAATGTCAGAACGCATAAATAACCTAAACATGCAAGTGTTTAAACCAGTCTGTTGTGGGCGGCAGTGATTAATATGCAAATTAATGAAAATAAATCATCTCAGAACTTTAGAAAACAACTACCTAAATTAAGTTAAAAAATTGGTGAATCCTAATGAAACTGCTTGTTTCCAGAAATCTTTGCAACCAATATGATAAAACGGACTCTATATATTAGGTTGATGCAAAAGTTTCTAGAATTTTTGATAAAATCTGTTATGTACATTTATAACATCGTTCAGTCATCTAAGTATTTTCCTTAGTTTTCTATGACTTTATACCACATTTTAGGTAAATTACATATTCCATCAGAAACAATTCCAGTTTTGATTCAATGGATACTTTGAGAAATTTGTTGATATCCTGAACTTATTTGAACTGCCTATCGAACAAGGAATGTTACATGGAGTGTAACAAGAGATAGTCTGATAGTGACAGGTCTGGAGAATATGCCACATGTGGAAGAAGTTTGTCACATTTGCAACATGAGTTGGTCAGACAGCAAAATCATTGGTTTCAATACATGCCAAGAAAAAGGTCTTTTCTAGTCAAATGCCTTATTCAAACGAGCCAATTGCTCACTAGTGTTGCACAGTAAGTTTGTCCAGATTACAGCAATTCATAATAAAGATTTTTCCTCAGTGGAATCCACTGAGGAAAAATGTTTTTCTGTGTTTTGTGGGATTCAAAAGGAAATCTTTATTATGAATTGCTGTAATCTGGACAAACTTACTGTGCAACACTAGTGAGCAATTGGCTCGTTTGAATAAGGCATTTGACTAGAAAAGACCTTTTTCTTGGCATGTATTGAAACCAATGATTTTGCTGCCTGACCAACTCATTTGAAACATGAGTTGGTTTCAAAATTCCAACCTAAATGGAATCCATTTAGGTTGGAATTTTGAAAGCTGTCCTGGATCTAGCTACGATGTTCTCTCTTTTAGATTCTTGTAATGAATCTATCTTTCATCGCCAGTGACTATCCGGTCCAAAAATGGCTTGGATCTATGTTCAAGCAAGAAGAGAAAGACAAGTGTTTAAATGCTGATGGATTTCCTTTTCATTAGTTCATGTGGAACCCGTTTTCTTAGCTTACTCATTTTGCTTATTTTATCCTGTGGGGAGATTCCCAACTGTGCTACTGATATTGCAGTCTTGCTTCTCTCATCACTTATTGCTAGTTGGCGACTGATGCTACTATTTAAAATGATAAGCATTGGTTCAGTATTGGTATTTCCTTACCACCATTTCTGAAATGCTTCCAATATTTCTGATTAAGTATAAATGCTTTTTGTCTTTATGGCTATTCAGTATTGTTTGACTGGTGTCATATTTTCAGATCTTGATTTAAAAGAAAATGAAATCCAGTTTTTAAGTGTTGACTTTTCAAAATATTACTGACTTGTACAGTGACCCGTTTTTAATCACTGCTACCCACAACACTGTTTTATTGCTGGGTTACGGTTATTCATGTTCTGACATTTATATGTATCTATTTATATATCCGGATTTTGTCCAGCCCTAACTGTTAATAGTAGAAACTTAAAATTTTGCACACACACACTCCCCTCAATGAGTAGGGAAAATAGGTTTTTAGAGGGGGGTTCAATATTCTAAATTGGTCGCTGCCTGCTTATTTTTTGAAAATTCAGACCTCTTTTAGTGATCACAGCCCAACAAAAGGCGAAAGAAGTAACTTATTCATTGATCAATACTTTTTCCAACTTTTTAATTGATCACCCCCAACACAGCATATATGGGTGGTTGTGATTCATAATTTCCCTTCAAATGCTAGTCCAGTTTATGATTGAAATTAATCTGTTCCGATGTTTGCAGTTTTTGGTAACTGAATATTCTTTCTGGCATCTTATAAAAGCTGCTGTTTAAATACTGCACGTTTTGTGCGTGTTATTAGCTTGGTGAAATATCTGATCTTCATAACGTTGCTATGTTGTTTTTTACATGAGTATCTTATTTTTTTGTCAGTAATGTTATTAATATTAGTTTTAAATGGTATGTTTCTAATGCGGTAGTAAATGAACATATTTTTCTTTTACTATTTTAAATAGCATCTCTTTTCAAATCAATACATTTGATCTTTACTGGTGACAATTATTCAAATTCATTTGTGGCATTTTTTTGTATCTGAGATTTCGTAGTGATTTATTCTGATATTCATTCAACTAGGTTTATTGTTAAAATGGTTTCATAAGTAAACAATTTGTGTTAGATATTTTTAAATGGAAGAATCAATATCATTAG
>VCCN01004515.1:2454479-2466294 GCA_006491835.1 Architeuthis dux | reverse complement strand
TGGTTGGCCAGCGTAAGTCAGATATATTTCTTAGCGGGTGGGTTGGGGTTACGTAACCTCTTTCATCAAATGGGCTTAATTTTAGTAACATAAAAGATTTTTCTGCATACTTTAATGAAAGTTTTACATTCATACATCTGCTTGCATGCACGCGTGTGTTTGTGTGTATATATATATTATATATATTAGTTTAAAGGGTTGGGTCGATCAGCGCAAGTCGCACTTCACCTTAAAACTTAATCGCACAGACTGGAGAGTTATCCACACAGAGGATACACCGTCTAAAGTCCTACTGCTGTGGAAAACCCCCCCCAAAAATCTTTGTTAGTGAAGTCAAGCCATTCATATATATTAGTTCCATGGCAAACAACTGATGATCCCTACAAAAAGATTTTACTTAAAGTACTATAAGATCTAATTCTGTGTAAAACATAAATCCCTCTGAACATCTCTCATTAACAGTTATTAGTGAATAACTGACTTACATGACAAATAAGGAAATAAACAGAACGTAAAAACATATAGGTAAGATCTTTAGTTTAAAAAAATTGTTCTGTGGTAACATCTTAAATATAGAAATATGCAACATCTTTAGTGTTTTAAGCTACAAAGCTTTTTAGACACATACACACACACATATATATATATATATATATATATCCCTAGTTTAATAAATAAGATCAATTTGGAGCATTTGTTTATAGAAGTTTGTGTGGAAGCTACTATGAAGTGCTTTTTTTCTGTATTATCTTAAGCTGCCTTGAATTCCAAAAATTGCATTGGGTTAGAGCAGAGGTTGAAAAAAAGAAAATGAATGCTCTCTTCTTTTGTTTATCATCCCATGAAATTTGACTGGTAATTTTTTCATTAATGACAACTGATGTTGAATTTAGTAACGTCAGATCAACCTGAATTTGCCCATTGATTTAATCACTACAATTGGTTCTATGTAATGTGTTGATTGATTCATCCCCAACTTTTTCCCTAACTATTCTGAGTGTTTGCCCATCAATTCTCACAATAACTGAAAAATAAAATATGAATAATAATTGGCAGATGCCTGCTGGGAAATGGTTTGTGGCAAAATTTGAAATATTGATTGAGACCTTATTGTTAGGCCAGTTTGAATTTTCAGGGTTCAGTCTCATTGCTTTTTTTATGTTCAATATCTTTTTTCACCTGTGAACGTTTTTGTCATTCTAGTTGGTAGAGCTGTTTCTCAATTTCTTTTCAGTTTACAACTTGGCAATGGTCCGTATTTGGTTGTACATATGCTTTTGTATCGTGAGGTGCAAGTGGCGTAGCGGCACAGACAATGCAATCGGCGACCCAAGTTCAAATTGCGGTCATGGCTGTTTTTGTTCACTTCACACTAATGCCCTTGGGAAAGGCATGAATCCATCTATATGTGACAGCTATGGGTAAAATAACAGAGCAGACTAGGCTCACTAGCCTTGGGAAGGCGACCAGTCTAGGAGAAGGACAACTCTGATTCCAAACCAGGGGGTGGAGTCCCCTTAAGGTGGTGTGACAACCGATTTGATATCCTTCCTGCAGCCAAACTGATGCCAGACGCATCGCTCTCTTATTTCACTCTGGACTACATCAGCGAGGCCAAGAGGGGGGATTCTGATGACTAGGCATCCCATGATCTCCATACACTTCACCCAGGCATGCACCCTGGGGGTGACACTCCAGTGTCGTTCCATTGTCTGTACAGACAAAATGGAGGCCATTCATTCTTTTGTATCATTGCATTTGATGATATAAGATTTTAAATTAGCTTAATATATTGCTTCAGAGTTGTGGTCACACATGGGGAAGTGATTGCTATTCTAGAATAGAGTTTGTATATTTATGGCATATAAAGGTGGGTTAAAATATAAGATTGTTGTATAAAATCCTCTCCTGCCTAAATATAAACTAAGCTTTAATATGCTTCAGTAATACATTTTTTGATTTTTGGTAAATAAAATGTTTTGCTAATCTACTACCCATTGTCTTTTGGAACTTAGAAAAGAAAAGCAGGTGTTGCCGTAATATATTTAGTATATATAATGTATATTATCCATTGTCAAATAGTTATTTGCTATTTTTACCGTAGGTAGTGGCATTTATTTTGGCTGTCATGATTTATTCAGTCTTGCACTCAATGCTTTTCTATTATTTCATGTTCATCCACTTCTGTCCTCTCTTCCATGTCATCCTCTCCCCCTCTTTGTGATTGTTACTATTTGAGAAATGCTTTTGGAAAATTGGTCATGTTTGGCAGCTTGGAATAACTGCTCACCTGTCTGTGAAATTCTCTTTCCAATCATTGAATCTGCAGCTGCACTGACTGTTTCTTGGTGCCTATGTCCCCCCAAGGCTCAGTTATCTTTTGTCTGTATTCTCATCTTCCATAATCTCCTCTCAGCCACTTGCTCCATGCCAAACTGCCACGATAATGGTTCTAGCAACTTACACCCAATCAATTGCTGCAAATCCCCAGCATTTTCCTTCAGATCTTTTTATTCTTGCCTCGGCCAGCTTATCCCTCCACTGGGGACTGCACAACCTTGTATCTCTTAACGGGGAATTAAAAAGAAAGAAAAGGGAAAAGGATATATATATAGAGAGATGCAAAATCCTCTTCTGCTCATCTTTTACCATTCTAATTCTCTCTCTCTCCAGATCTTTTGTTAGCAATGACCATAACCTTGTTCTGTGGCATAGATTATTATTTGGCCTAGTCAGTGGCATACCGAGGGGGGGGGGAGAGGGGTGATACCATCGGAGGTGGGGACACCAAGATGTCTGCCTAAACATTTTTCATATAGTTTCTTGGTAATTCTTTTTTCTAATGAAACATTTGTCTGTCCACACAATATCTCCGAAAGTACTCAATGAATTTCAATGAAACTCTATAGAAGAGTTGATTAAATTTTTGAGCAGAATTTTGCTTTGATTGAGAGATATTTTTTCGTTTGTTTTTCATACATTTACGTTTACACTCATGACTGACCACACTATATCTCCAAAAGTTCTCAATGAAATTTTGTGGTGTGTTGGACAATAGGCCACGGAAGAAGTGATAAAACTTTGTGGCGGATCCATGCGCAATTACTTCCCTTGACAATGGCGTGGGCTGAGATATGTGCTCTCAGATTACTTTCTAGTTTTATTGCATAGATTTTTTTAAAGATACTGAATAAAAACATTTTCATGGTACCCATACTTATTTTCATACTTTCCATACTTAACAAAGTCAGAACTGAAAAATTGAAAACTAAAGATGAATAGAATTGTTAGTAAATGGAGGTTTATGCCATCACATTCAATAATATGGGCGAATCATGATGAATAGAATTACTCTTAATATATTTTGCTCTGACCATTTTTGGCAGCATCAAGTTGTGAGTGCCATTCAAAAATGATTCCAATCTCTAAGTTGCTGGTATTGAAGATCCTCCTGACTTGATACAAAGAAGAAAGAAAGAAAAACAAAAATGAGTATCTCTGGGGCCAGCAGGGCCTACCGTGCACCCACCATGATTCTACATTTAGGGTACCAAAATGTTCCTTGGGGTGTCCTCTTTCAGGAAAAAAAGATGTCCCCCAAGAAAAAAGTTGGGAAGAACTACCTCATTTGCATAAAACAAAATGGCCACCAGCACACACCAAAAAAAACAGAATTTCATATCTCGTCTTCCAGTTGACATATCTGAGTACTTTAAAAGGCTATATCATGGGTTTAATGAGGAATTCAAAAATACACTATAAAATAATTAATTTATAGCTATTTCAGGATTTTACAAGAAAATTTAAAATATACTTTATAGGCCAAATTGTGGATTTAATTCATGAAGGAGATATATACATATCGTTGGAAAGACATCCTAAGGTATATTTTGGGACCCTAAATTTAGAATCATGGGGTTGGGGTGCATGATAGGCCCTGTTGGCCCCTGGCCTATTATAGATTATTACTACCACCATCAAAACAAAATTGATTTGTTACTTTCCCCTTCAACATTGCTGTTTATAATTTTTTATTAATACTGATTCTGTTTGTGTTTCTTTTGTTTTTATAGCCTGATTTTTAGAACAGTACAATTCTTTCTTGCTCTAATATTATTATAGAAATGTTAGTGGTCTGGGTTACTTCGCCCGGATATACCATATATTTCAGCAGATAAGGCGACCTTTAGATAAGACGAGACACAAATTTCAGTCTGAATTTCATAGCAAAAATCCAAAAAAATTAAAGATGTAAAAAGGTTAAATTGATAACTATTCAGTTCTTGGCTAATTGCCAATCAATTTTTCTTTCTCCAGTTGTGATTTTATCATTCTCAGTTCTTTACCTCCATCTTGTAGCGCTTGCTTTGTGCAACCCATCCTTCACGTTGGTGGAATATCAGCAGTCTTTAAAATTCTTTCTTTCACTCGACCAACTCCTTTCTCATTACAATTTATTTAGAGAAACTTGATATGTTTTTTTTTTGTTTTTTATTATTATGTGAGGGAGGAGAGAAAATGTCTCGTTCCGGGGCTACACATTTACAAGAGGGAAATAAGTTTAAAATCTGGGTTCGCTTTATTCCTGTCGGTAGCTTCGATTCCAGGCTGGTTCGTGGATCACTTTGAGGCATCGAATTCTGCTTCATTTAATTTTCTAAACAAGTGGTCACTTTTTTGAATCACTACCAGTGATGGTAGTAATTAAAAAATCAAGGCTTCTTCCTCCTCTTACTTCCCCCTCATATCTGGGTGAAGAGGGGACTTCGCTTGTTGACCTGTTGCCTGTCTGTTGGATTCTAAACCTGCTTCTAACCTGCTCTCTCCTTCTCTCCCCTCTCATCCAACCTGTCGCTCGTGGGATTTAGAACTGACTGATTCTAAACTGCCCCTTATAAACCACCCCAGTAATCTGATATGGGCCTTTGGTCACGTACGCCCACGAACACAGGGTGCACTTCATTACAGTAGATAATATGAAAAAGAAAGAAAAACAGATCAGGACAGACTTTATATAGCAATGATAAACAGTGCAATTTTCTTGATTTATTGTCTGTAACACTTGACTCTCCCACGTGGATAAAAAATTTGCTGATAACAACAATACCTCCTTCCCTCTATTTGAATCTATGGATTTTTGAACTGAAACAAATTTGCTATAATTTTTTTCTTAGAAAATAGTTTCAAAGAAATTCAAACACATATCTGAATTTTTTCCTGGGTATTAGCTAGTTGTATGTATATTTAATGGAAAGCTGTGGTGATAATAATTCTCTTGTGAAACTTCTCTGATATACAATCATGAAGTGGATATGATATCAGAATGATAATGACAATCATTGTAATCTTTGGTATATATAAAATTTCTAGGTCAGCTAAGATTTAAATGTTTTCCTAAAAATTTAATCTCCAATTTGTCAGAATCATCTTGTAAAAAATAAACTTTAAAATTTTCAGGAATTAAAATTCAACATCATCGCCTTTCCCATCTCCTTCCATGACGACCTATCTTGTGCTAACCTCTGCCAAGTCTTACCGGCAAACTTTTGTATCTAGTCCCTCCATCTTGTATCTGGTCTTTTTCTACTTCATTTACTGTCCCATGGGGACCAATCGGTTAGTCTTTCCCCCCATCTATTGTCATCTCTTCTTGCTAGGTGGCCAGCCCATCTCCACTTTTGCTGCTTAATTAGTTGTATTATATCTTTCACTCTAGTCCT
Organism: Architeuthis dux; assembly: GCA_006491835.1. NCBI lineage: Eukaryota > Metazoa > Mollusca > Cephalopoda > Oegopsida > Architeuthidae > Architeuthis > Architeuthis dux. The sequence goes on along the minus strand of VCCN01004515.1, from coordinate 2,460,574 downwards.
CTCTCTGATCCATGTTGACCTTTTTCTGTCTCTTAGAGTTATTCCTAACATAGCTCTTTCCATGGCTCTCTGTGCTATTCTGAGCTGGTTTTCAGCTCGTTTGGTTAATTAGCTGTACATATATTCCAATCTTATTTTCATTTTAAAATTATTGCAAAGTTTTGTGTGTAGAGTCCAAATGTTGATCTCTGTAGTGCCTGTATATGTACGAAATTCACTATTGATTGCATTAAAGATTTCTGTGGGAAAATAATGCTCATTAAATTGTTGCAAACCGTCTGTAGCATCTGTTTGTCTGGAGTATATGTAGACATTAAGGAAGGTAAAGTTATGAAATAGTTGAATTGTACTGTTTACAGGATTTAGTTTGTCTGCCCAGAATGTTTTGTTAGAAACTGTCCACCAGTCGGCCTAGGTTTCTTTAGTTTTTAAGTGGTTCTGCCTGGCTATCTATGTATGAACAGGCCACACCAATGGTGTTAGAGGGATAATTTGAACATTTACTCCTTATTGTCTACAAAATAGGGTTGATTTTCATTTTCATTTTTAAATTTGGATTTTTTCATGATCACCCCCTCAACACGTGACGGTTTCTATCGAGTGACTAACCAGACCTGTTTCAGGCTAGTTTTAAAACTAGCCTTGAATTTTAAAATTGGTTTTCAAGATTTCACGCTCTAATGTGCTTTTAATATCTTGATAGAAATGTATTTCACTCCCATTGAAAGGATTGGACCTTTTCTTACTAGTGGCCACCATTATTTGTCATTTACCAAAAGATATGAACATTTTAAAAAAAAATTTTTATTGCAAGATTAGATCACATTGATCGTTTGAAGTGATTATGGGCCAGAAAAATCTTAAATTCATGAACCACTTCATATCGCTCCTAAACTCAGTGGAACTCTTCAACGAATAGAATTTTTAAAAATTGAACTCTTTTGTGAATTGAATTTATTTTTATTTTTTTTTATTTTTTAATAAATTTACCTAAAGGTGCAGGGGAGGGGGTAACTTTGATCAGAAGTTATTCCCCTTGATTTAACTTTAAAATTAAAACAAACAATCTAGAGTATAGATCACCCGTTGAAACACATTTTGAAAGACAGGTTTGCTAACTTCAGGTTAATGCTTTTGATGCCTTGAATCCAGCTGCGATTCAAGTTTTAAACATGATGACAGTTGTTTTAATCCTCTTTATGTAATACCAATAAAACACTGACTAACCATAGATAATCCTCAAGCACTGAATTGAAGACCTTGCAATCTTGCTCTGAACAGAATAAGAAATCTAATAGACAAGTGAATTATATTTTGGTTGGATTTAATCCATCACCAGTAGAGTGTGTCCTTTTAAGCTCAGGATTTTGACTCTCTTAATATCTGGCCTCAAACCACTTCTGATCTAAGAATTTTCAAATGGTGATTTATTGTATTGAGATTATTTTTGCAATTAGAAGCATAGGTTTTGCAATAAAGGTTTAGCTGAACACTTTATCCACAAAAATCAAATACATAAGAGTAACATGCTTACAGTTTAAGTTCACTTCCCAGTGATGGTGCTAGTAGCTGAGATATAATATGTGTACTTTGATTTTGGAGAAAAATAAACAGGTCTGGTTAGTCACTCAATAGAAAACATGTGACCAACGTTTTTTTGGTAGCATGCCGTGTTGGGGGTGATCTATTAAACAATTGGAAAAGGGTGTGATCAACGAATAAGTTACTTCTCTCACCTTGGGCGGTGATTACTAAAATATCTGAATTTTCAACAAACAAAAAAACAAGTGTGAACACTGCCAGACACAAACTAAGGGACCAATTTAGGAAAAAAAAAAAATGCTGTTTCTAGATATAATGAGTAAATGTTTAAATTATCAGCCCTCTAGCTCCATTGGTGCATGAGATACATAGACAGATAGATAGCCAGCCAGAACCACTTGAAAACTGAAGAAACCTATGTTGACTGTTTCTGAAAATTTTTGGCCAAAATTTTGTCTTAGACTAAAAAATGTTATACAATCCTCATCCTTGCTATCTCTTTTCTTGCATTAACCCTCTTCAAGTGGAGTTTTTGTCCAACATTTGCTGTTGGCCTGTTAGCTGTTAATTTTATTATTATTCCTATCCCTTCTCATTCACAGACTATCTTCCTCACTCTCTATTCCATGCATGTCAAAGCTGAAAATATTTTGATTGCTGGTTTCTGGGACATTGCTACTTTTTTTCTCTTTTTCTTCTTGTAACTGAAAGCTTCTAAGGTGAGTGCCTATGGAGGACTTACCTTGGCAAACATTACTGTCTACAAGAGTAGTCCACTATGATCACATCTTCAACCTGTTTACCTGTGCATGGCATAATAAGTTTTCCTCTCCCACTTTGTCATTTTTTCCACTTGCCTTGTGATTATTTGTCATTCTCAGGAAACTATTTATCCGAATAAAGAGGAACAGAAGCCTTATACGGGAGTTGGACATATTTTCCTCTGTGAGAATGGCAATCAGCCAGCAGCAGGCAGTGCTGGATTTTCTTTCTTTGTTTTACCTGCTTTCATTGGGATTCCCAGTCGTCATCTTCACGTGAACACTTAAAAGTGTTGCTCATGACATGGGCAGCTCATAAATTACGATGAAATAACAATTCTTGTCATGATGCTTCTCTCACCCCTCCCAAGTATTTCCCTCTCTTGTGCAACAGACTTTAAGCTACTTCTTCTGCTGCTATGAAGATACAGTTGTTGTGAGCCTCAGATATTTCAGTAAAAACTTTACTAGCAGTACAATTTCACGCTTTAAACAAATATTTAACTCTATAAAAATGACCCATTTAATGTCACTCTATCCACGCCACCTTATCTATTTATTATTTCCTACAGTATAATTGTTTCTGCTTTCTTTTTCGTTCATTTTTCCTTTACGATTCTTCTTTGATCTTTATTTTATTCCTCTTTTGTCATTTATTTTACGAATTTCGCTCTTTCTCCACCCTCTCCACCATTCGCTTCATTTTTTAAATACTTTTAAATTTAGCATTTTACTTTTCAACAAAACAATCTCTTGTCAGGCCCCCTGACCACCTTTTACAATGGCTTGGGTGGGTGGTATACAGCAGTGACTGATTTTGTCTCCATCTCTCCCCTCTCTTTACAGTGTTACCTTACAGCAGGACATGGGAAATAGAGATGGTAGCGGTTATGCGTATTAATAATATAGATTCTAAATACATTCTGTTTATTGTTGCTCTGTACATCTTTCACTGAGATATAAAAATAGATTTTTAACTTGAATTTAAAGGTGGTGAAAATATTTTATCTGACATAAAAGAACTGGGTGTGAATTTACAACTCGATTAGCAATGTTAATTTTTTTTTGTATGTTTGTTTTGTTATCTCTTTGTGAATTCAATTTTTAAAAAATCACCAAATATATGTGCTTCTGCTGAATACATGTACATATACCATTTGTTAGCTAAATAGTAACAAAAAAGTACAGTTTAGAAAATACTTATTTAATGCTTGAATTTCTCACCTACACCTACTTGCCTCAATTTTACATAGTGAATTTATAGAGAAATAGTCAAAGTTGTAGGACTGATCACTGCTAAAGAAGCTAACATTTTTTTTACTTTCGTACTATCCTGGCACGCCAGTGACTGTTTGAGTTATAGTAAAAAATGATTTTATTTTTTATGAAACCATTTTTATTATTTTTTTTACTTCTATTTACCCTCATCTTAATTTTTAGTAGTTTTTTAAAAATGAATAATAATAGCTTTTTTACTAAAACCAAGTTGAATTGTAATTTTAAAAAAACAACTAAAAGTTAAGATGAAGGTAAATAGTTAAAAATTAATAAAAATGGTTTACAATACTTCATCTAAATAAAAATTAAATAATAAAATAATCGATTGCTTTTTTTTTTACTAAAACCAAAACAATAACACTAAAATTGTGATTAAACAAACTAAAAATTAGGATGAATGTAAATAGCAGTCAAAAATTAATAAAAATGGTTTATAATACTTGATTTTATCAAATCAAGTATTGTAAACCATTTTTATTAAAAGAAAAGAAAATAATCATTTTTTACTAAAATTCACTCATTGCTGTGCTGGCTTAGTATTCGAGTAAATAGAAATACTGTGCAAGTATGAAAATAAAAAAAGTTAGCTTCATTAGCGGTGATCTTGGTCAAATCAGTCCTTATGATGCAATCCATTTTTGACAGTTAAATCGTCCAACTTTGCCGAAATAGATTTCCTATATGTAACACTTCTTTACCGTTATGTAGTGAAGCACATGATCGATAAACACTGAAACTTATTTTATCTGAATATTCAGGCTGTCAAAACTGAAGATGGAAGAATGGAAAGTATCTAATTTGTTGCATCTCCTGTCAAAATGACATTTGAAATTTAAGAAGCTATGATGAGTTTTGCATTGGTGAATGCATTGGGACTGATAGCCATGTTTTATTCTGGGTACTAGTTAATTACTGTTAAAAAAGATTCACAGATGTACAGGTTTCTCCCACTATCTGAAAGTAGAGTATTCCTATAAAAACCTTTTGTAAGCCGAAATAGTGCAAAGCGAAGAAGCAATTGGCATTAATTTATATGGGGAAATCTTTTGATCATTCCCAAACCAATGTTCCCTCTAATGTTTTGTAGTCAGCGTGCGCAAAAATCATAATTTTTTTTCCTATGACAAAAGTATGTGCGCACTTTTGAATTCGACATAGAGAAACAATTTTCTTTTTTTTTCTTTTAATTCTGTGAGCTATCTGCAGAATTTGAAATCTGTTGTGCACACATTAATTTCCTATGTCGGCTGGTTGCAAAATGTGTGTGCATACGCACAATAAAGGAAACTATACCCCAAACCGTTTCATGGTTTTAGCTCACTGCTTAGTCACTGTTTTTGTATCTGGCCAATAGGACGATCCCATTTTTGGGGGTGTTTTGTTGGATGCTTCAAGTGTCGTATTATCTGCCAAGAATTTACAGTACTTTTTCATAACTTCTCAATTCCCACCCCTAGGCTAGGATCTAAGTGAAGTATCTGTGCTTTGAAACTGCCATGGCCTCAGAGAACCACAGCCCTTCGGGGGTTCCTTGTGACATGCTCGGGTATTGTCCTGGGAGAAGTTGCACAGGATATCTTGGCCAGCTGTTTGAGAGGTGATCACCATTAGCATGCTCAGAATTCATCCTGAGAAGCTTTTGTGATCTCCACCCCCTTCCCCCCCCCTTTATCCCAGTCCTCATGGCATTTGTCTCGGTGACAGTGATTTGGGATTCTCCCCCCTCAAGTCTCTAGTCACGGGGACATGGGATCCCCCTCCCCCAACTGAATTCAGCACTAAATGACCCACCATGTGCCGTTAAACAAATCAATCAATCAAAACCAATCTATAATAGTGCTCAAACTTTTCAAAAACAAGAATCGTTACAAATAACTATCTTAGCTTAAGCTCAACCATCCTCCTCGTCACAAATGGAACACTAAGAGTACATCAACATTTAACTGTTTTTGTATTTGGCCTATTTCCACCCGGGGGGGGGGGTGCTTCAAGTGTTGGCTTATCCGTGGAAATATATGGTAATTCAAATGTATGTTAGAAAAAATTACCTTTCCAGGTTAAGTAGAACAAAAGTTTTGTATGTGAAAATATTTTTCGAGAAAATTTATTTGCGATTTGTCAGCTTTGCAGACAATGTGTGAACTAAATGTGAAAAGCTATCTGTCAGCATCTGTTGCTACATTTAATTGACCCATAGTAGAAAACCTGCTCTGAAACAGTCAAATCCTGCCTTTCCCACACACTCAGAACGGCTCTTTTATGCTTTGTTTAAAATGATGCGAATATTGGTTCCAAAACATAAGCGCCATTCAAAAATAAAATGAGTTTAATTAAATTAAAAATTGAATTCGGAATTTGAATTTGTAAAAATGTTATTAAAACCTTTGGCTATCATTACCTTTCCTGTCTCCATATTGACACTGCCTCAGCTGTTGCTGATACCGGAATCTATTGAAGTCCTCTGCTGCTGTTGGCGAATTTAAAGTCAACGAAAGAGACAAGAAGATTCCTCAG